>PVJH01005534.1:0-111175 GCA_004026705.1 Nesogale talazaci
CCTTCTCCAGCTCTTTTGATTCCTCAGACACTGCCATCTTGTCTTGTCAGTCAAGCGATTCCCAACAACTGGAAAAATGGTCCCTCATCTCCACGAGGGAAATACCGCAAGACTTGCCAGAATTGTCAGGAGAAAGCCATGCCCACACAGAGGGCTCATTGGCTACTCATTCGCCATCTCCAGATTGACAGGCTACCTACACTCCACCCGTACATCCCAATCATGAAATTGAATCAAGTACATGACCACCACATTGGTCCTGGGGGATTTAACTGTCCTGGGTTCTGTGTGTTGAGAGCTCTTATATGAACCAGTGTACATGCTCTGGTCTAGCCAGATTTGTAAGATAGAACTGGGGTCAAAAAAAAAAAAAAGAACTGGGGTCATGATAGTTGAGGGGAGGAAGCATTAATTGGGGGAATGTTGTGTGTTTCATTGGTACTATACTGCACTCTGACTGGCTCATCCCTTTCTTGTGATCTCCTTCTCTGATATCCAATTCGGATCCCCCTCGTTTGCATAGAAATGTTGTTCGTTTTGGGTCTTCTGATGCCTTATCCTGATCCCACTGACACGTTGTGTTCACACTGCTTCTTGTGCTTCTTCCATGTGGGCTTTGTTGCTTCCTGCTAGATGACTGTTTGTGTAATTTCAATCCTTTAAGACCGCATATGCTGTATCTGTATCGTCTAATAGCCAGGCACCATGTTTTGTTCACCACATTTGCTTATGCACCCATTTTGTTGTCAGCAATCCTGTTGAAAGGTGAGAATCACAGAATGCCAGGTTATTGGAACAAAGTGTTCTTATGTTGAGGTAGAACAAAGTGTTCTTATGTTGAGGGAGTACTTGAGAAGAGACCCAATGTCCATCTGCTACCTTAATACTTAACCTATAATTATATATCCCTGTCATTATATATCAATATAATTACATATGTACATTGTATTCTCCTCAGGATTGTTTATCTTGCCTGTCTTTTATAGATAGTAGTGAGGGATAAAAGGGAGTGGTAGGTAAATAGCCCATGAATAGTTCCGAATCTGTCTGCTGAGCCTCATGAATGTTTTCTGATCAGGTCTGCCACCTGAGTCTGAAGTCTATTTTCAGAAATCCTTGGGGATTTTGTTGCTTTGCTTCTATACAGCTCTGTTGCACTCCCTTCATGTTAAGCCTTGGTGTGGTGGAGTCAGACTGGGTTCAATTCTCACACTCTCTTTCATGGGGATTAGGCAATTTAGAGTTGAGTGGTCAGACAAGGCATCTCTGTGAAGGATAGAATTGAGCTAATGTATGAAAAAGGTAAGTTCTATTAGAATGTCAATAACGCTGAGGCCCCAAAGCTCCTGGGAGAATGACTTATTTTCTTCTTCTTCTTTCTGAAGGCATTGCATCAGAGCTTTCACTTGTGACATAAAGATAAAGCACAGGTTGTGATTTACCAGCTCAGAATGGAGCCATCAAGACTGAGCTGGATAAGGGTCAAACAATGATATTAAGGTAGAACTGTCTTCATATTGTATCTGTTTTCCTCTGTGGGATTGTATTTTCTAGCTTCACAGAGAGGTTAATTGTCTGCCAAAGACCCTGGCCAACAACATGCCAGGTTCAAACCAGAGGAAGCAAGTGTTCTTCTCTATAAACAGTCTAAACATAAATCTTATTGCACTTAATGAGGCTACAAGGATACATTATCCTAAGGATACATTATCATGAGGGAAATGCAAAACTATGATTGGCCACAAAAAAGTTGTTGTCCAGCCTATGGCCTCAGTTGAATTGGCATCAATCAACTTGCAGCAGAAAAGGTGGAACACAGAGAAAATTAGGATGTTGCTGCAGTGAAATGAATGACTTAAGTGGATCATTCATGACTCCTGTTTTTAAACCATTTTGTGCCACTGGATACAATGTAAATCTGATTCTGTTTCATCTCCACATAGTTATGATGGCTATGGATGGCTTCTTCCTGAGAAATGGACTGCAGACAGTTTGGTTTTGATTAGTGAGGCTATTGGTATCTGGCTTTGGCTCTCACCACACACAAGTGTGTAAGTTACATTGCCTGGCTCTCAATCTCTCAGTGTTCTCCTACCTCAAGTAAGGCTGGATGTGGGGTTTTGGCTTGGCAGTCCCTTCTTCTTCCTCTGTGGGCTTCACTGATCCACATCACAGTAAGTGTGACTTTGTCATTGTCTGAAAGTCATGGCTTTTACAGTCTTGTGCACAGACAGGCACACGGCCCATTAAGCTTGACAGTGTTCTGGAGTGCAGTCCCAGACTCTGCACACAGAAATACCTACATGAGTGGAGCTTCACTATTTCTCTAGAAAGCAGTTGTGATTGTGCTTAGGTGCTGGATGATCCTGGGGCAGATGGAACTGGAAATGACCATAAGCAAAGAAGCCTGGCCCACAGCCTGATTTCCTTAAAAAAAAACATTTGTGCTTTGTTGAATTTTTGTTTTGTTTCATTTTCCATGTCTCTGTTCCCTCTTCCCATTATAAAGTCTTTATCAGGATTCCCTGGAGTCCAGGTTATGCAACTTGCAGATGCAACTTTCAAATGAAAAGCCAGGAATGCAATGGGATGGGCAAGAGAATCCTGGGGCTGGGTGTCAGGGAGTGTAATTAAAAGAAAAAGTCAAAGCTTGGGGAATTAGGCTTGGTTTTGACTCCAAACCCTGTCACTTGTTAAAAAAAGAAGGACCTTGGGCAACTTACTTAATGTTTCAGAGTTGTTTATTCCTCATCTCTACAATGAGAAAAGCATTTGTTGCTATGTTTGGGGTTTCGAGAGATGAACCGAAATAATGTTTGAAAGGTAGTAGTGTAGATCTTCAATAAATCTCAGTCATCTTTGTTTGTCAGGGTAATTAATGATTCAGGGAAAATTTGAACAGCCTTTGATTCTCTCAAATGGAATTATCCAGATAATTATCCTTTTTTCCCCCCTTATGATGGGAATGTCCAACTCCTTGCTTTCTTCCTGTTCTTTTCCCTCACATGACATCTTCCCCAAACTTTGGAGGCTGGGCACAGGGAATAAGGATAGTCAACAAGGCACATTGCTAACCAGTGTGCTTGTAGAGACTGCTATGGGTGGGAAACAGAATAGATATGATATGATCCCGTCCTTAAGATGTATCTGACCTAACTAGATAGAATAAAATATGCAAAGCACTTCATTTAAAACACATGTGAGCGAAATAGTAGTCTGCTCACCAAATACCTAGATAATGGTGATGAAAGATTGGCCTGAGTTGGGTGTGGAAAGGCAACAAGAGCATTGATTATCTGGGAGAAGAGGAAGAATGGAAGTGAAATAAAACTCTCCTGCATGTGGGATGGTGACCTCACTGACTTACCTGCATATCAAGAAAGCTTTGTGTTGAAGTAATGAGAAGCCAGGAGCTTCTTGAGCAAGAGAATAAGGTCGGTCAGAAGTTGCTGTTGTTACTTGTTCTGCCACAGGCAGCACAAATCAAAACAGCTTGCCCAAACTTACTGGTTGGAAGAAGAGTTATAATTCTTGTGAACTCTGAGTTGGAGATCATCACTATCATTATAGTTTGTGATAATTTCTTAGTACCAACATGGCACCTGTAAAACAATATGGGTGGAGTTTTTCCTGTCAATCAGGTCATAGCTTGATGACCTCATTTGGAGATGCCATTGAGATAAATGGCTCCCTAGAGGCCAGCTCTTCTATCTCTTTGCCTTTACCTTCTTGTTCATGCCACATAGAGACCTGTATAAGCCCTGGAGATACACCCACAACCATTGGGTTAATGGGGCTTTGCACCAACTGGCCAGTGATGTTCCTATGTTCTGCATCATTGCATGTGGCTTTGTGAGTCTTAAAAGGGATGTACAGACTATGATTGGACTTATGTTTTACTTGGCTGGGATGTTTTCTTGATATATAATGACTTTTTGGTTTAAAGCTCTTTCACACACACATATATGAATGTCTCTGGATTTGTTTCTCTAGTCAACCTACCTTTCATTTAAATCAGAACTTTCTGGCAATTCTTATGGCAAGGCTATATATTTCTCTGTGTAGGGTGAAGTTGAATAAGAACTGGAACTGCAAATGAACACAGAAGAAGGGATAGTGTCATTTCTTTCTGCAGCTTACAAAGAGAGAAGAAGGTCAAGGTGAGAGCTCCTGCCTCTGGACATGGGTCTATAGTATTAACACAGGCACCCCCTCAATCCCACCCCCAGTCCTATAGTAGGTTCTGAATATGATTGTCTTCTTTTCTCTTCCCTGTAGCTGGGCACGGTTTTGACGTGGTGGCCAAGGAGTGTCACTGTCCCTTACTAGCTGTGCAAGGCTAAACACAGAGACAATGATGATGGTACTTCACAAGTGTAGTTGCTGTGAGGTTATTAATTTTAGAGCCTAGCCTAGTTCCTGAGACAGAGTAATCACTTAATAAGCACTACTTAGGTGCAATGTTGATATGATGGGAAGACAGGTTTTCCTTTAAAAGAGTGTTTGAAACACCTTTTTACTAGGAAGGTTGATGGAAGGAATCACTAGTTTAAGTCTGTGTACCATTTTTTTTTGAGTATTCAAAGTACAGTTACTTCTTCAAGGTATTACCTAGAAGCGAGCCTTATTATACATGCCTACTATCCACAAACTGATATAAACAAATAACATCATATTTGTCAGTTTTTAGTATTTGGAATAAGATACCAGTGGAGACAGAAAGAGTCAACATGGATTGCTATTGTTAGCTGACTCAGCAACCATGTGCACAATAGGATTTGACCATTGTGATGCACATGAGGGGATACTCCACAAAATTGGAAAAAGCTTTGCTGGGCAGAGCTTTTGTAGTATGCATTTTTCCAACTAGTCAAGCATCTTGCCCTGAGTTAGTGCACCCAGTGACATCAGCTGGGAAGGTTCTCTGTGGTCATAGTAATTTTTTTTTTTGTACAAGCAGATTTTCCCAAAACCTCTTTTATCAGTTGGCTGATTTAAAAGAACAGCATGTGGCTGGGAAACCTTGCTTCCTGTTCCAGAAAATTGCTGCAGAAACTGTTGTGATGTTGAACACAGCTTACAAGAATAGCACTATGAGGGAAAAAAGTGTATGAGTGGTTTTCTCATTTCCAAAAAGGTACAATGTCAATTAAGGAAAAACCTCATTCTGGATGTCTGTTAATTTCCTGAACAGACAAAAATGTTGATTCACAGTGCATTTGGAGTTTGTTCCACTAGGTCAGACTGTTAATGAAGCTTCCTATTTAGAGGTTCTGAAAAGATAGCCTAATCTGTGGCAGACAGGGCATTGGTTTTGCCACCACAACAATGCACTTGTTTACACAGCCAACTTAGTGCTCCAGGTTGGGACAAAAAATAGCATGCCTCTCTTGCCCCACACACCTGACTCATCTGACCTTGCTCTGGCATGACTTTTTGTTTCTGAGAATGAAGAGGGACATGAAAGGACAGCAATTTGACAAAGCAGAAGTGAAGAATGAGAGAGGTGCTGCCAGCCATCCAAACAGATGAGTTTGAAAAGAATGAAATTGCAGCTTTGACAAATGTATTAAATGTAATGGAGAATACTTTGAAGGTGATAAGGTTGTTTTGTAAAAAAAGAAACTAAATACATAGCTTTGAAAAAAATCAGGTTTTTTTTGGGGGGGGGGGTACCTCTTTGTAAGATTTTCTCTGGTTGATTTTTGAAAATAGAATGTTAAGGCTTCTCCTTACTTGGATATGCCCCTGAAACCAGTTCAGTGTCACAGCAACATGCAAGCCTCCAGTGACAGATAAGTTGTGTTTGGTTTGAAGAATATGCACCATAATTGAACCCAGGTTTCCAGAATGAAAGTTGAAAATTCTACTATTGGGCCATCTACCACTTAATAAATATATGCTCCAGAGAAAGTGATTTCCTCCATTGAAAATTGTGAACAAGTCATCTCATTTAGAACATTGTCAGTGGGATTAAATGAAATACCAAATGGAATATGCCTGGACACAAAGTATTCAGCTTTTCTTTCTTTTCTTTATATATGAAGAGTTAAAATGGCATGGGGAGGCCTGTCAGCAGAGTCTTGATTTCTTTTACTCTCCAGGATAATTTGGGACAAAGTAGAGATACATAAGTGAATGCCTGCTTGAAGAAGAGAATTGGTTGAATAAAATTGTATCTTTTAAAAAATATATAAAACTATTTATTGACCACAGTTCACCAGTATTTACAATAAACAATATATAATTGGGTTAACATTCTGATTATTACAAAGTTATTTTTCCTGGCTTTAGCTGATCTAGTGTAACCCTGATACTGAGAAGGTTGAACCTACCTGTGAAGAGTGGGTTGGGATAAATCAACCCTGGAAAGTCAGGAGTCGAGATGACAAGTTTGTTCACCCCTTTACACAGCAGGTCCTGAGCGGCAGCATCGCTCGCTCACCAGTTTATTAGGTTTTTCACCAGCAAGGTCTTAAGACAGTCCATGAATCACCTTTTACATAACACAGATTTTAACTCTGCAAAAACATGGTTATCTAAAAGGAACACATAACCACCTAAAAACCTTGAAAGCATTCCAACATTAGTCTAGTTTTATTTGGGTGTGGGGACCCAAATGAGTACTGGTAAGATTTTTTTTTTTTTTGACACACAGGGGACTTTGCAAATAAAGTTTCATTTATGTGATTCTATAGGTGTGGATTTTGAGAGATTTTTAAAAGTTGTTTAATTACTGGATCATTTATTTGACTTAAAAGCTTGCAGTTTACAAATTTTCCCACCATTTTACTTGAAATGATCTGCTTGAGTTGCTCAGAAGGACAGCATCCATCCCTGTAATAACCAGGAGATACCTATGGTGTTAAATGCCATTTTTGTTTAGAACAGTTTTTGGTGAATGCAAAACAAAATAAAATGTGCATATATATTTATGCATGCACACACAAAAACAAAGAACCAAACATCCAGAATGGTCCTTAGGCATACATTATGGGTTAAACAAGTTCTGATTCAATAATAACTAAGTAGAACGTCCAATATTTAGAAAAGCTATTTTGTAATGCAGATAAAATAATATACCATGGTATCAAGTGTTCTTTTCTAATAAATGAAGCTACTACCAAAAGTTTTATTTGTTCAAAGTAACCAGTGCTATTTATACAACAACAAAATAACCCCAACAGCTCCCCTAGTACTACTCCAAACAAACATATCAAACTTGATTTCCATTAGCATGTAGTTATTCTTCTCACTAATAATTCAAAATAGAAACAATAAAACCCAAGACCCAAATTTTTATTTATAAATGAAAGCAAGGCAAACAATTATTGAGCTTCATCTTCTGGACAAGAATGCTGTTATTTTCTCTTCATAAAATGCAATTACAATTCGAGGGCATTTCATGTTTGCCTCTTTTGCCAGCACCAAGACTGCCTCATCCGTATCTTTCCATTTCATGAGCAGCATCAATTTCCCACTGCTGTCTGTAGCACCAAATATTCGTTCAGGATCAAGACCTCTGGCAAAGCCCCTTGGTTTGTCAGCAGCACCTCTTTTCTTCTTTGACTTTATCTGTCAGATTCATGGTCAGATAAAGATTTTCTTTTTGTACCATCTTTTTCTTTACCAGCTTTTTAAGAGTTGAGAAATGCTTCAATTAATTCCGGACAATCTAAATTTTCTTCAGGTTCCTAAGTATTCTTGGCATCTGTAAATCCCTTCCATTTTAGGAAATATTCCACCTTCCCATTCCAGTACTTTTTCTACCACAAATTCTTCAGGCTCAGCCTTTTTGATTTTTTTACTCTTTCCATTCTGTTTCTTTCCCATATTTTGCAATATAGTTTTATTGGAAGCCATTTTTTACTGCAGACTTTAAGAGCGATTATTCACTGCCTCGGAGCTGCTCTGGGTCACGGGTCTGCAGCGTCTCGGGCCCTGTGTGGCTGCAGCTCTAGTCACATCCAAGGAGGCGGTAGCTGGGAAGCTGCACACTTGTACTGATTGATTCTTGATTCCACTCCCACACAAATATAACAACAACCTGAACTCTCTTCCGACAGATGGTGACTGTTCTACAGTCTATCTACCTTAATGGGAATTTCCAAGTTGATTGTCTCTGAGCCTTGCTACCTAGTTTGGCTAGCAGGTTGAGCTTCTGACCTAGATCCATGCTCTCTTAAGCCACACCTGATAAATGAAAGCATCTGGATCCTCAAGCTTCACTTGTCCAGGAGTCATGGCCTGGAAGTGAAGACACCTGGGTTCTGGTCCCACTCGGTATTTATTCACATGGGAGCGTCACTTCATCTCTGGGCCTCTGGTGAGTAGGTTTGAACTGATGTCTTCTAAATTTCGTCCGGTGCTAAGAAATCAGCTGCCATTCAGCCAGGTCCATCATTTGCATTAGAGTAAAACTGTGTTCTCCCAGGTTTTCTGTTCCAAAGAGCATTTAAAAAAAGTATTTTATTGTGGTGAAACATAAGGTTTTCTAGGGTATTTTTCCCGTCCAGAAATTGATATTTAGGACTTTCTTCTGAAGGACCTCCAGTGCACTTGAACACCAACTTCTTTTGTTAGAAACAACCAGAACGTCTTCCAAGTTCTAATATCTAATTCCAACAATGTGTAACTTTGTTCCTAACTGAAGAATATGGTCTTTATGGACTAAGGCAATCTTAAAATGGCACAATCCTTCATGAACTTTCTCTGGCTTTTAAGTCCACATCATTTGAGAGAGGCTTCTTTCTGATCTTAGATGTCCACAGATTTCTCTTCATTTACTACTATGGATGGGTCACAGTCACAGGGAGAGGAGGAGCTCTCCTGCTTGCTTCACAGACACATCCCTCCAGGGATGATTTCTCAGGAACAAATCTCAGTCACTTGTCCAACTCTCAAAACAAAGATATCTCTAAAATTCCATGAGGGTTATTTTTTTTCCCAGGTGAAGCACCTTGTTTGGTTGTTTGTAAAATGGATAATGGGACTCCTCAGAGAGAAGTCTCCATTGAGTGTTGAGAACTGACTCTTGGCATATGAGGTGGTCCCCCCCAATGGAATTTTTTCAAAGCTATTTATTTATTCATATATATACACACAAAACAACACAATTTCCTTGAAAGTACTCCCCATTACACTTAATATATTTTTCAAATATGCAATTGCATTTTTGGAAACATTTTTCAAACTCATCTGTTTGGATGACTGACAGCACCTCCCTTGTTTTTTCCCCTCACCTCTTTATGTCATCAAATTGCTGTCCTTTCATGTTCCTCGGCATTCACGAAAAACAAAACAAAACAAAAAGACCTTGCATGGAACGAGGTCAGGTGAGTCAGATATGTGGGACAAGAGAGACATGCTGTTTTTTGCCGCAAACTGGAACACTGAGATAACTGTATGAGCAGGTGCCTTATTGTGGTGACAAAACCCTGTCTGCCACAAATCAGGTCTTTTTTTTGTTGTTGTTGCACACTGTTGTGAACCTCTAAAAAAAAAGCTTGATTAATAGTTTGACCTGATGGAATGAACTCCAAGTGCACTATCCTCCTCACATCACAACTGTTGACATTTTTGTCTGTTCAAGAAATTGACACATGTCCAGAACAAGGGTTGTCATCAATCTGCATTTCACTTTTTTTGAAATGAGAAAAACACTTGTACATGTGAGTTTTTCTTATAGGGCTATGCTTGCAAGTTGTGTTCAACATCACAAAAGTTTCTGCAGCATTTTTTTAAAGCAAGGAACAATATTTCCCAGCCTCATACTGTTCTCTTAAATCAGCCATCACAAAAAAAGGAGGTTTGAACAAACTGCTTCTTGGAAAAAAATCACTCTGACCAGACAGAACCTTTCCAGGTAATGCCACTGGGTACACTAACTCAGAGTGAGTTGCTTAATGCTTGCCTAATGGGAGAAATGCATACTACAAAAGCTCCGCTGGCCAGAACTTTTTCCATTTGGGGTGAGGGGATGCCCACTCTGTGTTAGTCCAGGTAGACTAGAGAAACAAATTCACAATCATGTATATGGATATAAGGGAAAGGTTTATGTACAAGAGGAATGGAATATTGAGAAAGCATTCCAACGCAGTCCAGTTCAAAGTCATAAATCTGATATTAGCCCATATGTCTGATACCAGTCTTTAAAGTCTTCTTCTGACTCATGAGGCACATGCAATGACATCAGGACAATCAGAGGGTGCAGAGTCTTGTGTATCCAGCGGCAGTAGAAGTATCCTGGCACTGACAGGGGTCTCCCCATGGCTCCTCATTTCCAGGGCTCAGGGTCTATCAGCATTATCCATTGGCAGTAGAAGCATCTCAGTGCTGGCAGGGGTCTTTCTGTGCCTTTTCCAGCTTCAGAGGTATGGTTCTATCAAGGTAAAGCCCATGTGGCTTCTCCTCTAGCTTCTCTAGTTTCCAGGACTCAGGGTCTATATCATGCTGCCATGTTGTCTTGTTGTTAGACCATCTCCAAGACACTGAGTCAAGTCTCTTACCTCCAATTTGGAAATACCGTGAGACTTCTCAAAATTCTCAGGAGAAAGACATGCCCACACAGCGGTCTCTTTGCCTATCTCCAGATTGACAGGCAAGACTTCACCCTCTACACTCCCAATCATGAAATTGACACGAGTGCATGACTGCCATACACTCTAATACCTGGATACTTTCTAGCCCAGGAAAGTGTAATTGATCTTCTTTGTACTATTAAAGCACTTGATTGGCCTTCATGGATGAATCCCTTTCAAATTCATTGCAGCACCATATTGGCTTCACAACAACATTGCTGTGAAATATAAACACGGTGGTGAGTCAGCAGGCCTTGCCTAACTTCATATCGGAGAAGAGAGAGAATCAAGGTTAGCGTTAGGCCAAGAATGATGTCTATGTGGCAGAAGTCAACATGCCTTCACCATTCAACCTTTTAAACAATTCTGATACCTGCCATCTCTTCCACAGAACTCTATATTCCTCTGCTAGGTGGCATTTTCTTTTTCTTTGTTTTTTTTTCATAGCAAAGATTATTTATTGAATGTTCACCTTATAGAATGTATTTAGTTAATATCTTTGTAGGTCATTACATTTTTACAATTTTTAATATAAATAATTTTATTGGGCTGAGCCTTGGTGGTGTAAGTGGTTGAGTGTGGGACTGTGGCCCGTGGGCTTGGTGGTTCAAATCCAGCGGCAGCTCTCAGGAGCAGTGCTGGGTAGTTCCCATGACCACCAGAGGGCAAAAAAATAAATAAATAAAACTTTTAAAAAATTAATAATTTTATTTGGGGCTCATACAACTTCTATCATGATCAATACATACATCAATTCTATGCAGACCACATTTGCACGCTGCTGCCATCATCATTCTCAAAACATCCTCCTTCTACTTAGGCTCCTGGTATCAGCTCCCCATATTTCCCCTCCCTCCACACTCCCCCTCCCCCATGAACCCTTAATAATTTACAAATTATTATTATTTTGTCAGATTGTACACTGTCCAATATGTCCCTTCACCTACTTCCCTGTTGTTCATATCCCAGGGAGGAGGTTATATGTAGATCCCTGCAATTGGTTCCCTCTTTCTACTCCACCTTCCCTCCATCCTCCCAGTCACCACTCTCACCACTGGTCTTGAAGGGTTCATCTGTCCTGAATTCCCCATGTTTCCGGATCCAGTGTACATCCCCTGGTCTAGCCAGATTTGTAAGGCAGAATTGGGATCATGATAGGGGCTGGCGGGGATGGGGGTGGGTGTGTGACGAAGCATTTAAGAGCTAGAGAAAAGTTGCATATTTCATTGTTGCTACAGTGTACCTTGACTGGCTTATCTCCTACCAGTGACCCCTCTGTAAGGGGATGTTGCTTCACCTATTGATGGGCTTTGGGTCCCTAATCTGTACTTTCCCTCATTTATAATGATATAGTTTTTAGTTCTTTGATGCTTAATACCTGATAAAGGCCACATGGAAGAGGCACACTAGCCTATGTGACGACAAGGGATTGAATGGGTGGCATTTTCTATTCCCCTGCTGGTTCAATAATCTGTTACAATGATCACACAAAAGCCATAGACTACACTCATAGCTATGGGGTTGTTAGGGAACTACTAGGTTACAATTTAGGATCAGCAATTGCAAGCTACAGTTCTTTAGTCAGAATAGTTACTTGGTCATGCCTATAGGTGGGTCTCTCTTTTAGGCCCTTTGGCTCTGTCCTAAGTCTTCAAATTGGCCTCTTTGCTGCACGAGAAGGTTTTTAAAGCTTTTTGACTCCTGCAGCAATAAGTGTATAGAAGCACCTCAAAGAGAGAAAATGCCTAGTTCTCTTGTTCTATGAGTCAGAATGCCTTTCTTGATTGGCCATGAAGACCAACAATGTGGGCCAAGCCACACATCTTCTATTTCTCTTGCTGCCATTTCTCAGCCTTTCACAATCTCACACCATCTCCAGTAACCAGAGCTCTCTTTCGCTGCATCCTGGGTCTAGGAGGTTACTAGCAGAAGAAACCTGGGTCTCAAGTTCTTGGCTTCATTCAGTTTTAAGCTTTGTGAGCTGACCAAACACACCACTCCCTTGTTAAGGTTCTATACTCCTTATTTGTATGATCCTATCACTGCAAGAGATTCACATTCCATATTCGCGTGGTTAGCATGCTGCTTGTCCTACTGGTGGGCTCCAAGCATGTTACTTGCATAGTCCAATCCAATCATGCTTAGAGAAAGACATCTCTGGAGAAGGACATCTTGCTTGGTAAAGTAGAGGGGCAGCACAAAAGAGGATGGCCCTCAATGAAATCTGCTGATACACTGACTGCAACAAAGGGCTCAAGCTTAGGAACAATTGTGAAGAAGGTGAGGACTGGGTAGCATTTCATTCTGCTGTGTATAGGGTCACTAAGGGTCCAAATCAATTTGATCCCAATCGTTGTGTGGGATTTACAAGATTATGCATGGCTAAAAGGAGCATACTAAGTAGTTCACTGCACCACCCAACACAAAAACAAAACTTTCCAGTTGATGTCGACTCATTGTGACCCTACAGGACAGCAGAGAACTGCCCCTGTGAGTTCCTGAGACTGTTACTCTTTAAGGGAGCAGAAAGTCCCATGTTCCTCCTTCAGAGAAACTGGTGGTTTAGAACTGCTCACCATGCAGTTAGTGTGGACCACTAGGGTTCCTCCACTGCACCACAGGCCATTCAAAACTCAAGCTCACTGCCACCGAGTTGATTAGCACCACTATAAGACAGAGGAGAAGTTAGGGTTGGGGGAGAAAAAGAGCAGAACTGTTCTACTCTGCCTTATAGTGAGTTTCCCAAGCTGTACTTCTCTGTGAGAGTGGAAAGTCTCATCTTTCTCCAGAGGAGCAGCCGCTGGTTTCAAACCGCTGACTTTGTGCTGAGCAGCTGAATGGGTAACCACTACACCACATAGGCAGGGGCTATCACCTCCATTTTACAAGAAGGAAAGGGAAGTGGAAAGATGTGATGTTTTGCTGAAGGTCATATAATAAGTAAGGAGTCGAGCTGGGGCCTGAAACCAAGTCTTCCGACCACGAGTTCAGGATTCTTACCATTCTAACAACACCAGGCAGTCTGGACAAATATGCAGCCCACAGGAGCAGAAGGAATTCTGTGAATTATTTATGGTCACTGATCTTTTAACTCATTGGCTCAATAAGTTTGTAAACATAACTTTTATGGTAAATTTGTCCTTTCCTTGCCAATACTATGGCACATGCAGAACAAAATGAAGCAGAAAGCTGCTTCTACCATGAAAACATGTAAATTCCAGAGAATTAATTCAAGTGGGAAAGCATTGTTTCTTTTTGGTGGGGAGGGGGGAGGAGCAGGGTGGTGGTGGTGGTGGTGAAATTGCAGGGATCAACATAACCAGAGTGCAATGGATAAGCCTTGCCCTGGAAAAACCACCTTCGTGATCATGGTATTTTCCCTGCCAGGTAAGTATAAGAGAGAGCAATGTTTCATGATTTCTTTTTGTTTTGCTTTACGTGAGAGCAGAGAAAGGGGAAGGAAACTCAAAAAAGTTCTTCTAGGGAAGTGGTGTTCTGCTAAGGCCAGGAAGGGTTCTGGGAGGTGCTCAGGTTGCAGACCAGAAGGTCAAGCCCATCAGCCACTGGACAGGAGAAAGATGAGGCTGACTGCTTCCATGAAGATGTATTGTCTTGGCACTCCAAAGGAACAGTTTTACCCTGTCCTCTGGGATTCCCTCTTAGTAGGAATTGACTCACTGCTAGTGGACTTAGGGTAAGTTAAAGCCATGAGTAAGAGCCCTGGTGGATATAATGGTTACATGTTGAACTGCTAGCTGCAAGGCCAGTATTCCAAAACTAGCTGTTCTGCAGGCAAAAGAGGAGCCCTTCTAGTCTTGTTAAGAATTAGTCCTGAAAAAAAAATTTTAAGAAAAAAGAATTAGTCTTGAAAAAAACTCACAGGGGAAGTTCTACTCTGTCTCATAAAGTCATGGAATAGGAATGTATTGAAATTTTAAACCATTAGTATATATATGTATATATATATATATATATATACACATATATATATGGCATCACTGCTCTCTGGTGGTGGGAGTAGGAGGCCCAGCCCCACTGCTGGAATTGAACCTCCATCCCAGTGGGTCGCAGTCCCACGCAAAACCACTATGCCACCGGGGCTCAGCTCACCATTAGTATATTTTTAAAAAATCACTATTTCTTTACTAAGCATCATATGTTAAGCTTACAGTCAGAGGAGAGCCGTGAACATAATGAAAAGTAAGTGCTACTATCAAGGAACTTATAATTCCATGGGGAGATGGAATTGTCAACAAGTCACTGTGAGAGAGTATGAGAAGGACTCCAGACTAGCACCTGTGTAAAATCCTGGATGCACACAGACAGGGAAAGCTTAACAGAGCTTTTACATACTATACTGTCCAGAAGTCATAAAATGCTGCCAAACAGATAAGGAATACAGGATCATTCTAGAAAACCATCATCATCTTCAGCAGCAGATTGCCAGGCCTTTCCCTATAGCACCACTGCATGGGTTCAAACTGTCAACCTTTGGGTTAGCCATTTTGGCCACCAGGGCTCCTTGTCTGGTTCCCAGGAAGCCCTGGTGGCAAAAGATTGACAGTTTGAATCCATGCAGCGACGGTGTGGGAAAAGGCCTGGCAATCTCCTCCTGTCAAGATGACTCTATCACACCGGGCATCCATGTCAACTGCATGGCACACAACAGCACAAGGGCATTTTGTCTGCATATCTAAGCCAGAGCTAGCCCATGGTTGCAAGCTCTAGGGACCGATTTTCTTTCTTTTCTTTCTTCCTGTTCTGCTTAGCACCACAACCACACTTGCTGCAGTGGTAGCGTGAGCCTTGTGGAAGGGAACCAGTTGACTGTTGTTCCTGTGGCCCATGGAACCTCCAGTCATACACGGCCTTGATTTCTGTTTCATCTGCCCCAAGAATTCACCAAAGCCGTACTCGAGTTTACATTACGTGAACCAGAGTGGCAGATGCCTTCAGAAGGGAGGGGCATGGAGTGTTTTTTTCCTGTATCCTTGCTTTCTCTTAGATGAGGCCTGGTTCTCCTTAACAATTTTTGTTAGCTTTTTAATGATTTTATGAAGATGAAAAAAATTATACAGCATGTTTAGCTATTTTAAGCAAGAGGGTTGGTCCAAATTACCTAGCCTTCAATTACAGGAAACTCAAAGTTTCAAGATTCATCCAATTTTCACAGCAGTCCTATGATGTAGACATAATTAACCTGGTTTTTCCAATGAAGCAAATTGATGTATGGAGTTTAAGTAAATTGTAAAAGGTCACCCAGCTTATATGTGATGGGATCGAGATACCAAGCCAAATGTCTCTGACTGTAATACCCACAATTCTCCCTCCATAATCCAAGGTCACTTAACCTATCTGTTGACATTTTCTCACTTACAGATTCAAGGTAATTAAGGAATCAACATCAAAGAATTATCCAGCTGAAATGAGTTAATACATGTAAAGTATGCACAGCAGTTTTACACAGAGAAAGAACAAGACCAAAGTTCCCAGCTGTTTTCACAAGGCTCCAGGAAAATCAAAGTCCAGTGCCAACCCAGTTGCTGTGACCTCAAATCTGACTCATAGTGAGCCAAGGTGTGTCTGCGTAGAACTAGGCTCCACAGGGTTTTAAATGGCTGGTGGTTTGGGAAGTTCATTTCCAGGCCTTTCTTCCTTAAAGGGAAATAGTTTGTCTAAAACTGGAAGTTTAAAACCTGTTTAGATCCCAACCTTCTTTGGCAACTATTGGAGCCCAAGAACTGCACCTCCACATACCCACTGGCTGACAGGGAGTCCTGAGAGGCCATCCTGATCAACCCAGATCTGGGCAGGGCGACCTGGGATGGGCTGCTGGGGAAGGAGTTGGGCTGTGCCTGCTATTTGTTGTGAACACGCAGAACATGTAATGGGGACAGGGTTGCTGTGATTCTGGCTCCCGGGGTCCAGTCTGTCATCTCCTGCCTCAAAGGCTTCGCTGATCTGCACATTGACAATGGAGACTCCATCTGTTTTGAGCACTTTAATTTGGAGACCCGGGCCAGTCCTGATCACACACCAGGTTGTGTCACCTTTATCCTGAATGACCACAAAATGGCCTTCACAGGAGATGTCCTGTTCATCCGAGGGTGTGGGCAGACAGACTTTCTGTAAGGCTTTGCTAAGACCTTGTACCATTTGGTCCATGAAAGAGCTTCATGTGTCCAGGTGACAGCATGATCTGTCCACTGCGAAGGATGACTCAAACCTTCCACAGAGTGTGCATTAAGCCTTCAGAGCCTTTGGCTAAGATCATGGGTGTCTCCCCACTCTGGAGGCCCCTTTCCTAAAGGGAGGGCTTACTTCCTTTCTGATTTCTAGGATAAGAGAGAAGACTGTCTGAATGAATGCTTGGTAGATAGTTTTTGCTGATCTCCTGCCTGGTTTCTTCTCTCCTTTCTGACATCCTGTTCCTGTCAGTCTCCAGACCCACACCCTTCAAGCAGGGAGTTACCATTCTGGAGCCTGTGAAGGCTCTGCTTGCAGGCCTTCTCCCTCAGATTAGAGGAATCAAAAACATTAGTCACCTCTTTGTTTTCTAGCTACACCTACCTCTTTAGAGATGGCCAGCCTTGCTCTAGAAGAAGAGAGGCCGAACCCTGAGCAGGCAGAGTCATCATCACGTGTGTAGTTGGTCATACAACCCCACATATCTATCATTCAATTGATTTGTGCAGAATGTTCCACATTGGCACTCTGGGGTCAATATAAAACTGAATATAACACAGTCTCACGTGAAAATAAAGAACCCTAAAGTCCACAAATAATATTTTTATTTCACAATAGAGTTTTGTCATCAGAAGCATTTATTTATGTGCAAGGGAGTAAAACAGCTACCTGGACTGAGTGCGAGGAATCCGGGGTGGGGGTTGGGAGTAGGAAGCATGTGTTTATGTCTGTGTGTTTTCTTTAAAGAGTTGACTATGTTGGACCATCTGTGGGTTTAAAATGGCATAGGATGGTGTTAATATGTTTATTATTTTTGCATTTTCTCAAGAGGCAATTTTTATTCATTTTAAACACTGGTCATTTCATTATTCCATTTTATGCTTACATATTTATTTTGTATAAATCTATAGGCATTGACTTGCTAGCCAACAGATTGGTGGTTTTAACTCACCAGAAACTTTGCTGGAGAAAGACGAGGCAGTTTGTTTTCAAAAAGGCTTTCATTCAAAAAGGCTGTGGAACAGTTCTACTCCATACCATAGTCATCGTCTCTGAGGGATAGCTCAATGGCAGGGATTGGGGTTTGAGGTTTGTATAAAACATACCTATTGTTGCAGATCAAATTGCTCTTTCTTCTTAATCTTAATGCCTTTGGTTAAGGATGTATGGTGGTGCTGGGGTTAAATACTTGGCTGCTAACCAAAGGTGGGTGGTTCAAATCCACTAGCTGCTCTATAGGAGAAAGCTGCTTGGAAAAATATTGCTCCAGAAATGATTTACAACCTAGGATAGTGTAGGCTGTGCTCCTCTTTACGACAGGGATGCTATGATTCAGAATTGCATTTGATAGCAATTGGGTTCTGGGGAATGCCTTTAGTTCAAGGATCTTGAGGTGTTTTCCAGGTGCTTCTTTTTTTGTGTTACTTTGAGAAAGGGATTGAAGAACCAAAAATAGTGAGGGGAGCAATAAGAAAAGGAGGGAGTGGAGTGTCAACCTTGATCCCCAAGAGGCAGCAAAGGGAGACCCACCCCAAGCAAATGAGAAATAACCCAGTACATTACTGACGGAAGAGAGAACCACCTCCGGAAATGCCAGCAAAAGCAACGTGGAGGAGCAGGAAATAGAGACTCAGAGTCACAGGCATGGGCACTTGAAGGACCAGCAGAGTCCCATTTGGAAATGTAATCAAGCTGATCATTGCTAGACACCAAAAATTTTTTGAAAGTATAAAGAATAACTTAGGATTCTTTTGCTATGGCCCTTGTGATGCAGGTCATGTAAAGATGTTTGAGTAGGAATTAGGAAGAGAGAAATTCCTTCTATGTGAACAGAAACGAGATGCAGCCTCGGAAAATTTCTTAGAGCCTTGGAAAATTTCCAACAGATGCCTCACAGAACTCACAAAACAGCCCGTGGTAGGAGATTTCCAGCAATTTACCAGCTGGTAGTCCTTACAGGTTCAAATGAAGTGAGCCTGTGACCAGCAGGAGCAGGGAATGAATGCTGGGTTTTGAGCACAACTCAACAAGTGCATTCTGTTAGCTCCACTTTGCAGGTGATCGAAGAGATGGGGTCAAACGTGACACTGGAGCTAATGAGCACATGCCAAGGTCACACGCTGAGAAGTGGCAAATCTGAGACCCCAGGCTTACCACTTATATCATGCTGGGCATTGTTTCATTTTCTGAGGTATCACCTACAGCCAAGTTCTTTATATAGTTTCTCTGAGCTATAACAGGATCCAGTCATGAGCTCAAGTGTCAGCACGTTAGCATTTCAAAAACCTGCCACTTCCACATGACTCTAACACCCAGAGCTAAAATTGGATGGGAGCTCAGACCTGAAATGCTTCTGCCCTTCCTTTTCTGATGATTTTAGAAGTTGGGTGGGTAGGGAACCCTGAGGGGGGAGATAGGCAATGTATCCTTACCTAGCATTTAGACTTGTTCTTTCTTATACAAGAGTCTCCTTACAAATGCAGGCTTGTTGCAGAAACATACACCCCAGATAAGGAAATAGAGCCCATAGGATTTCCTTCTATTGTGTTGAGAAATAGTATGAGGCAATTACATAGCATTGTTGTTTAAACACTTTATAGAATTGTTTGAAAATAGAAGAATTTTGAAGAAAATTACCAGCTGTTTAAGGGAGGACAACCAACATTCACCATGAAACTGCTGCAGGCCAAGAGTTTTCATCCATATTATTTCATTGACTTTTGGGAGGGAGGCTGAAGGGGCCTTCAGAAAATTTGTGGAAAATTTGAATGAGAAGAAAATGGATTTTTTTCCCATGAACTTATTGAAGTCTCTCATATTATTATACTCAGACAAATACTTATTTTATTTTTGAATGAGGTGAATGTTCAAAGAACAGATTATGATTTTCCATTGAATAATTCATACACATTCTATTTTACTGTGACCCCCTCAATCTACTGTCATTTATCCCACTTCCTCCCTGTGATTTCTGTTTCCATTTCTCCTTTTTTCCCCAACTCTTCTGAACTTTGTTTCTGGGTGAGTGCTACTCCTCAGATCTTAAATGGTAATGAAGGGCCAGCGTCATAGTCTTGGGGGGACTCTCTCCAGTGTCTTTCTGACCAATGAACCTGGTCTCAAAATCTTTTAAGATTTTGAGTTCTATTCCACATCCCCTATTTCCCCCCACCCCCTCCTGACCCAGTCTATCCAGGACTTTTCAATAGGATTCTTTTCAGAGTGGTTGGCAGTGGTAGCTGGATACCATTTAGTTCTAGGCTTAATTTTCAGATGACCTCTGTAGTGGCATTAATAGAGCAATGAATTACTAGCTGAAAGGTCGATGGTTTGGACCCACTGAGAGGCACCTCTGGGCGATTTCTTCTTCTGGATTCTCTGTTTCAGCAGCAAGTCTACTAAATAGAGGGTAACAAGGAAATGTCACTGTTTAAAAGACCCTGTGGGGTGTGGGTCTACTCCACACACATGGGGTCACCGTGAGTCAGCATCTACAACTAGCAATCACATAGATGAGGCAACTAAGGTTCAGAGACATTACAAAAATAATAGGTGGGGCTGAGCCCCGGTGGCATAAGTGGTTGAGTGCGGAACTGAGGCTCGCGCGCTTGGTAGTTTAAATCCAGCGCAGCACTGGGCAGTGCCCACAACCACCAGAGGCAGTGATGCCCATAAAAAAACCAAAACCAAAACACACACACACACACAAATAGTAGGTGGCAGAGCCAGGATTTGAACACAAGGATGCTTAGATCAGACTTTAAGAAGAGAATCTGGAGGCCCAAAGAGAAAAAACCTTCAAGGAACAACTTTTAAGGAGTTTAGAACACTATGCAGAGCAAAGTAGGCATGAAATCAATGACAGTCATTGTTATTGGCATTATTATGATTGGAAGACAACTGGTAAAATCACTAAAGAGAATCTCTGATATATTAATTTGCAAAGTATATTCAGCAAGTCAACCTTACCAGATACTACACAAAGATAGACCATTTTCTGATGACATCATGCACACATTACATTCATGGAGTAATTTTGGATTTGTACAGCTCTTCTGCTGGCTTCATTCTTACTGAAAAGGGGCTTTCAGAAGGCTAGTAACTTGTCCTCTCATGGCCATCATGGGGAGGAAATATACAGGAATTATATGAGCTCAGAGTGCTAGTGGGGCCTTTCAATGGGCTAACCCAACCTGTCTTTTGATTAGCAGAAAACAGTCCTGTGTCAGAGATAAGAGGCAGGAGGCCTGAATCAGTTGGGGAAGGCTTGCCTAGAACTCTGGTTTCCTGAACTGTCCTTGGAGGGTGAGTATAGAGGATCACGGGTAATTTAATATGAAGAACACTCTAATCCAATTATGACAAAGTAGGTAGAGACTGTTAGTATTTAAGGATAATGGAATCTCACCTATTCTCCATCTTAAATAAGTTTCCATGTGAGATATTAGATTAGCATTTTATTTTTCAGGTATTTTAAGGAAACAAGTTGCATTTTGCTCATAATACTCCCATAATTTTTACCTGTCTATCCTGTGTTTATATTGTGTTCTCTGACTTCTTGTCTGAACACCCCTGGCACACTCCTCAGGGCTCACTTCAATATCATTTCTGGAACAATTCTCTCTCTCTCCTCCAGCCCTACAGTAAGGGTCCCTCCTCTGAGCTTCCTGGCCCTCGGTAACCCTCTTCTACTCTTCCCCCTTTGAGCTCCTAGAGTTTCTGTGTGTGTGTCTGCCTTTCTCCTGACTGGAGTGCCTGGGTCATCCTGGCATAGTAGAGTTCAGGGATTGAACTACATGTTTTTCTCTTTAAGTTGTGGTGAAATATATTCAAAAACTTTCATCAATTGAACAATGAATTGCAATTTATAAAGCATAAAGTTCAGAATAAACCAATTACTTAGTCAACTATGCAGGTTGGAATCACATGACTGAGAAACACAAAAGAAAAATTTTAAAAATCCTGCTTTTGCTTGCTTTTTGAGTGTTCTAATTGAGGGGCAATATATAAATATAAATATGTAGTAAATGTAACAATGCAAAAGTATATAAATATATATGAATATTTAAAATTTATGTGTACATGCATATATAAAATAAATAGATAAATGTAAATATGGTGTGTTATATATTGGTAAAGGTGACTTAAAAATCAGAGTAAACAAGGGCTCAAGTAGAAAGAAAATGTTTTAAAAATGATGATGGCAAAAAATGTACAAATGTGCTTGACACATGTTTACAGATTCAAGAGAGAAAGAAAGGAACTCTGAGCTTCTTCCTAGAAATCCGTAAGAAACAACAAATGCCGCATATGAAATTTTTAAAAATCAGAGTATAAAAAGAAATGACAAAATGACCTTTGGTGACAAGGAATACATTCTGGGTGATGAACTATATCTTTCCCAGAAAGTTGTCAATATCCCTATCTTGGACCAAGTAATGTTGCCTCCAATTTATTCAATGTTTAAGTCTCAGGGTGCCCTGGTGGAGAAGGCTTGCTGCCAACTGCAAGGCCTGCAGTTCAAAACTATTACCAACAAAAATTGAAGCTTTCTACTTCCACAAAGAGGTACAGTTTCTTGAGGTACAGTCTCAGAAACCCACAGGGGCAGTTCTATCCTGGCCTATAGAATAGCTAGGAAGCCAGAATTAATTAGATGGCAGTGAGTTCGGTTTGGATTGTAGTTCAGTGTCATAAATGGAGAGAGATACTGGCTTCCCCAGCATCAGGTTGGCTTTAGCTTAGCTTCCTTCCATTCCAAAAGCTGGGATCAAAGCCGGATGTGGGCTATGGTATGGAGGGTTTGAAATTCCCTGGCACATGCATGAAAAAAGTGATCCAATTGGTAGCAGAGAGTCCATGTTTATGTAGAACAACATCTGCAGATTTTATCTCTAGCACAGCCCACTTACCATCACCCTGGTATTTAAAAAATGAAGTGAAGCAACCACGAAAGAGAGATAAAGTGGCAAGAACTCTGTCCAGAACCTCTCAAGCTGTTTCAATTCTGAATAGGCTTCAGCACTAGAAAAGGAGAAAAGAAAGGTTGGGAGGAGAAGGAGAGGGGACAGAGACAGGAACATTTGTCTGAGAGAGCAAGCATATAATTATGTCAGTTTGGACAAGGAGGGAACATAAACTCTTTGGAACTAGGTAGATGTGGACTCCTGGCTCTGGCACATGAAAAATGACACATATACAAAGTTATTCATCACAGCATTGTTTACTGTAACACAAGACTGGCAAGAAGCCAATATTAGATGATTAAAAAAAGAAAAAATCGATTAGATGTTAATATTTCATTACTATAGAATATTGTACAACTGTAATAAAAGGATAAGGAGGCTCACTATATGTTACTAGGAAAAGATTTACAAAATATTTGGTTAAGTAAAAGAGGCACAGAACAAAATGTATATTTTATGTTTTAATAAAAAAGAAGGGAAAATAAGAGTATGTGGCAATTCAATGGTAGAACTCTCACCTTCCATGTAGGAGGCTTGGGTCCTTCAAGGGCTGGCCAGTGCACCTCAAATGCAGCTACCACTTGTCTGTCAGAAAAGGCATGCATGTTGCTTTGAGGCTACACAAAGTTACAGCTGAATAAGAGACAAGGAAGAAATGCCTATGATCTACTTCCACAATATGAACTAGTGACACCTATAGATCATAGCAGTGTGATCCTATTGTGCATGCCCTCTGGGTGACATGGGGGTTAACTCTGAAGGAAATGTCAGTGGTGTGCACCAAAGAGCTGAGGATAATGGGTACCTATCTGTGCTTCCAAGGACACAGAAGATGGGGGAACTGGAGACTCAGGGCTCAGCAGGGCCTGGAGAAATTTTATTGCATACTTTTCTGTATTTTGTTTTGTAAATCATGTGATTGTATTTTATAATTAAAATAATAAACAAACCAGGACATACACTGGACAGATAGGAACCAGAGACACAGGGAATCCACAACAGATGATCTCTTCAGGAGCTGTGGTGAGAGTGGGGATACTGGGATAGTGGAGGGAAGATGGAGCAGAAGGGGGAACTGATTACAAAGATCTACATATAATCTCCTCCCTGGGGGACAAACAAGAGAAAAGCAGGTGAAGGGAGACATAATAAATAATAGAAACTTATAAATTATAAAGGGTTCATGAAGAAGGGAGGAGTGGCGAGGGGGGTGTAATCAAGAGCTGATACTAAGGGCTGAAGTAGGAAGCAAATGTTTTGAGAATGATGGTAACAAATATACAAAGTACTTGACATACAATGGATGGATGCATGGATTGTGATGAACCTCCATGAACCTCCAATAAAGTGACTTTTTAAAAATAAAATAATAAACCAAATAAATAAACACTGCAAGTCTGCCATTTCATTACCAGCTGGGCATGGTGAGTTACTTCTCAGTCTTGTCTCTACAGCAGGGAAAGAGGGATATTTCTCTTTGTCCCATGGAGAGACGAGGTCACCTAGCAATGGCGTGTGGAGAGCACCAAGTTCAGCACCTGCAAGGGAGACCAAAAAAAGCAAATTCACTGCCATTAAGGTGATTTCAACTCATAGCCATCCTCTAGAATGGCCCCCATGGGTTTCGAAAGCTAGAACCCTTTACAGACTAGAAAACTTCCCCTTTTCACCATGGGGCTGGCTGGAATTTTCAAATTGCTGGCCCTGTGGTCAGCAGCCTAACCCATACTCCACTCTCTCACCAGGACTCTACAAGAAAACCTAAACTCGAATGCTATCAAGTCAATGTCGACTTTTAGGGCAGGGTAGAACTGTCCCTGTCAGTTTCAAGACTGTAACTCTTTACAGGAGTAGAAAGCCTTGTCTTTCTTCCATGGAGAGACTTGTAGTTTTGAACTGCTCAACTTGGGGTGAGCAGCCCAAAGTGTAACCACTGCCTCATCAAGGCTCCTCCCGGACTACTAAAGAGCTGTTGGATTATTCCCAGCTTGGAAAATGCCATGGTCTCTCTCACCTCGGATCATGACCTATTGGTTCAGAATTACTCAAGAAGCATTTTCAGGAGCAACTTCCTCCTTCTTGTCTTGTCATGACTCTTAAGTCTTCCACCATCAGCCCAACCCCCTTCACACACCCCTTTAAAAATATTCAGTGACCTGAAAATTTAATAGCATCCCAAACACTCCCTTTTTCTGAGCAGGGCTGCTTCTTGAAACCTCAGCTGCACTTTTCTCCTGGCTTGGTTTCTCCCAAATCAACCCCTCCTGTGTTGTCAATTCCTGCCCAACCTTCTGAGGCAGGGCCCTCTGGGCTTGGGTCTGGATGGGCTGGATTTTCCTCCCTCCCTCCCTGAAGGTAGGACTACGCCCCCACTGAACACAGCACACTTGAGACCGGTTCAGCTTCATTGTCTCATCTGGCCTTTCTCTATTGCTTTCTTTTGAAACCAGTTCTCTGGACTTCTGAATATAGGAGAGAGTAGAGAGATGCCAGATACACCAGTAACTAGGGACCTGAAATGTCCAGCCTTATGGGGACTGAGGTGTCAGGGAATGAAGGAGCCACCAACCTGAGGAGTCCTATGGTTTAATTCAGGGCTCACAGGGCACTCTAACTTTGATGCTGGTGTGGGCTCCCTCGGGCCTGTGCAGATAGCACTGAGGGTAGCATGTGGACACTGGAGTACTGTGGGCTGGATAATACATGCTCAGGCAAACTCACTCAGGGCCTCTGTTTCCCTGTGACTGAAGCACGCACGGCCTCTAGTGGCCCCTCCTACATGTGCTTTCTGGAATCTTCAGACATATGGGACTCCTCACTCTAAGTAAGGCAAAATTCCAGAAAACAAAACAAAAAAAGACTCCAAGGCACAGCACACTGTGGGACCGAGGCTGTAGACCTTCACTAGAGCAGTTCTTCTTCAGCGAGGGGATGGCGATTGTGGGGGTACACTCGGTGGAGCTGGTGTGTGTTGGGTTTGAGCCACCCACTTCTCAGTTAGCAGTCCAGCACTTATCCCATGATGACACCAGCACTCCTCGCAGTTCTGGAGGGTTGGGAAAAAACACTTTAGCCCTGTAGAACAATATCTTCTGAAAACCATGGCCAGAGTGGTGGCCAGGTCTTTCAGGCAACTGCTGAGTCATGCTGCACCTGTACCCCATGTGACTTGAGCGCAGAGCTCAGGACTGCGATGGGCTCCCTGGTGAGCCATCTTTAAGCATAGTCCATCTGAAACTCCTTGCACTCTTCCTGTCCTCAATTCTATTCCTTTTCCACCTCGATCATCAGCCACTGCTGCTGACCCCATAACCCTGGGTAGGAATTTGCAGCATTGTTTGCTGCTATATGGGAAGCTCATTCCATCCATCCTGAGACCTGCTATTTCAAAGGAAGAAAACCAGTCAATTTTGGGTAGGTTGGCAGTGACCTGGAGTTTGAAACTGACCCATTCACCTTAGTCAATTTTCTAGGTTGTTTAAAAACCATGTAACATAAACTCTTTTCTGTTTCTTCTTATGATACGTTTGTTATTGTGGAATGCAGTATCTGAAATAGTGGTCAGATCGCTACCTCTGATTTCATGGGGAGCAATATATGGTCTATCTTTCTGTCCTGTTGAGAAAATCCCTGGAGCACCTATTGGGTGCATGAAACCCCTTTAGGTGTTAGGCATCACATTTTCCTAACCCATGCTGAACCTCTTTCAGGGCAATTATAAGGCTGTCCCATGGCATTTACATTCTGCACATGTCCCTATAGGTTTCTGTTTTCTATATTACAAGCTACCATCTGCAGAGGGTCATAAATATGCTGGAGAAGTCATATGTTATACCAGGTGATTAGGTTTGCATCTGTTTTGCAGCTGTTTGCTTTGCCAATTTATTTTGCCTCTTGGAAACACAAGAACAGCACTTCTCAAATATTAAAGTGCATGTGAGTCACTTGGGGGATCTCGTTAAAATGCCCATTTTGGATTAGAAGGCTTGTGGTAGGCTGATATTCCATTGCTCTAAGGCATTTCTGGGCCATATTGGGTCTTCTGATATGAACACCACACTTCGAGTAGTGAAGTTGTTGAATAATAAGAATTAAAGGATTGTTAGTCTTGTGTGTGTGTGGGGGGGGCCTGGTATCATGGGTTCCTTATCTGGTTTATTCTGCTCTTCACTCACTTACTCAGTCACTGTTCTTATAAACCTCCTTTGCTGTCATTCAATTGGATGGAAACTAAGAGCAAAGCAGAAAGCACATTGCCTTAAGAAAGGGATGGATTTAAAGCAGACTGTCAAATAAACATGGTAGGTGGCAGATCAGTACAACATAGTTACTGGTAGGACTGTAATGGTGTAAGTATTAGAACAATTTCTTTAAACAAGGAAATATGCTTCAAACAAATTCAAGCCCTTTAAGGAACTAGCACTTCTTCTTTTTTTGGGGGGGTGGGGGGGGGAAATCACTGCTCTCCGGCGGTGGGAGTAGGAGGCCCAGCCCCACTGCTGGAATTGAACCTCCGTCCCAGTGGGCCGCAGTCCCGCGCACAACCACTACACCACCGGGGCTCAGCCCAGGAACTAGCACTTCTTATGTGGAGGGTTCGTTTTATGGTGTGTGGAACCTGTGCGTAGATCAAGAGGAAGTCATTCAAACAGAACAGGGTTATTGTGTAGTAAAAAATCAGGAAAGGTGTGCATTAAAGCTGTATTCTTTCCCCACACTTATTCAGTATACTTGCTGAGCAAATAATATGAGAAGAATATGAAAAAGGAGGCATCAGAATTGTAGGCTGTGATTAACAACTTGGTATATCCAGATGATACAAACTTGCTTGCTGATAGTCAAGAGGATGTGAAACCCTGGCAAAGATCAAGGACTGACACTGTCAGAATGATTCACAAATCAGTGGAAAGAAAACAAAAATCCTGAAAGCTGGAGAAAGAGACAGCAAGATGATCAATGGGGAAAAGATTTCAGTTGTCAGAGATATACTTGGATCCACAATCAACATTCATGGAAGCAACAAAAAGGAATCAAACAGTGTATTGCATCGGGCAAATTTGTGTTAGAGTGCTACAGAGCAAAGCTAGCATTTTGAGGACTAAGATGTGCCTGACCCAAGCCATGGCATTGACACTACTCACATATGCATGTGAAAGTGGGACAGTGAATAGTAAAACTGAAGAAGAAATGATGCTTCAAATTTTGGTGTTGACAAAGAATATTCAAGTACTTTGATCTGCCCAAAGAATAAACACATCCATCTTGGAAGTAGTATAGCAAGAATGCTCCTTAGAAGTGAAGATGCTAAGCTTTTCACATTCTTTGGACATGGCATCACGGTGGACCAATCCAAATAAAGTACATCATGCCTTGTAAAATTGAGGTGCATCAAAAAAGGAAACCCTCAATAAGATGGATTTATGCAGTGGTTGCAACAATGGCTTGGATGTAAAAATAATTGAGGATGGCACAGGACCAGGCAGTATTTTCTGTTTTTAATCTCTTTCTCTCACTCTCTTTCTCTTTCTTTTTTTCTTACTGCCTACCTACATATCCATCCATCCATCCATCCATCCATTTATTTATTTTAATTTTTTTAATTGGGAGCTCTTATTGCTCTTATCCATACACCCATTTCTGTCAAGCACATTTGTACATATGGTGCCATCATCCTTTTCAGAACATCTTTCTTATTTTATTTTTTATTTTTAGGCATCATTGCCCTCTGGTGGTCGTGGGAGCTACCCAGTGCTGCTCCTGAGAGCCGTCGCTGGATTTGAACCGCCAAGCCTGCCGGCCATAGTCCTGCACTCAACCACTTATGCCACCGGGGCTTAGCCCCCAAAGCATCTTCTTTCCATTCGAGCTTTTGGAATCAGCTCCAGATTGTTTTCCTCCCTCCCTCACCCTTCTACCCTCATGAACCCTTGATAAAGAAAAATTATTATTATTTTCATATCTTACACCATTCACTGTCTCCCTTCTTCTATGTTTCTGTTGCTCGCCACCCTGTGAGTGGGGTAGAGTTGGGTTGTATAGTACGTCAATCATTATGATCGGTTCCTCCTTTCTTCCCCAACCTTTCCCCTACCCTCATGGTATCTCTACTCCTGTTATTGTTCCTGAGGGGTTTATCTGCCTTGGATTCTATGTGTCCAGAGCTTTTATCTGTACTAGTGTACATACTCTGGTCTAGCTGGTAGTTTGTAAGGTAGAACTGGGATCAAGATGGGGGTGGGGAGGGCACATTAAAAAGCTATTCTAATAATCTGGCATTCTGTGATGCTCACTTCCCAACAATTGCCAACGACAAAGCATGTGCATAAACAAATGTAGTGAAGAAAGCTGATTGTGCCCGGTTATCAGAGGTATAGCATCAGGTGTCTTAAAGGCTTGAAGATAAGCAAGTGGCCATTTAGCTGCTAAGCAACAAAGCCCACATAGAAGAAGTACACCAGCCTGTGTGATCATGAGGTGTCGAAGGAATCAAGTATTAGGCATCAAAGAACAACAAAAATCACGTCATTGTGAGGGGGCATTCGGAATGGGGATCCAAAACCCATCTGTAAGCAAGTGGACATCCCTTTACAGAAGGGTCACAGGGAGGAAACGAGCCAGTCAGGGTGCATTGTAGCAACAATGAAACATACAACTTTCCTCTAGTTCTTAAATGTTTCCTTCCCTCCCCCTCCCACACTATCATGATCCCAATTCTATCTTACAAATCCAGCTAGACCAGAGGATGTACATTGGAACAGATAGGAACTGGAAACACAGGAAATCCAGGAAAGATGAGTCCTTCAGGAGCAATGGTGAGAATGGTGATATCTGGAGGGTGAAGGCAAGGAGGGGTAGAAAGGTGGAACCGATTACAAGGATCTACATATAAACTCCACCTTTGGTGATGGACAACAGAAAAGTGGGTGAAGGGAGACTTAAGATAGTGTAAGACATGACAAAATAATAATAATCTATACATTTTCAAGGGTTTGTGAGGGGGGGGGCAGGAAGAAAAGGGTTAAATGAGATGCTGATACCAAGGGCTCAAGTAGAAAGAAAATGTTTTGAGAATGGTGATGGCAACATATGTATGAATATGTTTGACACAATGGATGGATTGTGGTAAGAGTTGTATGAGCCCCCAATAAATTATTTAAAAACAGAACAATAGAGTGTAGGTGTAGAGCCTAGCCTGTCCATTCAGAGATAGTCAATGAAATCTCTGTGTGGGCATAGCCTTCTGAGAATTCTGGGAACTCCTAGATTTTTCTTCTTGGAGGCAGGAGACATCTCTCTGTCTCTGCTCACTTCCTGGGAGACCACCCTGAGGAGAAGCCACATGGATCTACCCTAATGCAGCCCTGGGAACTAGAGGAACCACATGAGACCGCTGCAAATGCTAAGATGCTTACAATGTCACTGGTCATCAGACGTCCAACCCACTGGCCTGTGATCTTCCTGCATTCAGCATCGTTTCAGTATTTCATGAGTCAGAAGAGGACTCTTCAGAATGATACCGGACATAGGAGCTAATATCAGACTTATGGATTTGATCTGGATTGGGCTAGGATGTTTTCCTCAATATTTAACTGTTCTTGTATATAAACCTTTCTTTTTCACTTATGAGTCTCCATGAATTTATTTCTCTAGTCAAGACTGATTCAACATCTTTTTTTTTTTTTTGGCATCACTGCTCTCTGGCGGTGGGAGTAGGAGGCCCAGCCCCACTGCTGGAATTGAACCTCTGTCCCAGTGGGCTGCAGTCCCACGCACAACCACTACGCCACCGGGGCTCAGCCCCTGATTCAACATCTTATAGCTCCTTCTTCATTAAACTAATCAGAAAGGTATCATTGTTAACTTCTTAGAGATGGAGATCTGTGATGACTGTATTTTTATCCTCCTATTTGAGCACATTGTAGAGACTCAGTAAACAGCTCAGTAAATAGAACAAGTCTTCCCTGTTGACTTTTTGGTATTGTTTGCTTCTTTTACTCATCCTTTGGCAAAAAAGGAAGTTGTTCTCCAAAAACAATTACTGAGAATATTTGTTTCTTTTCTAGATCATCTTGCCAAGTTCCCTAAAACTCACCTGCCAGCTCACTTCACTACCCAAAACCAGCTGTGCAGGTTTTATTTCAAGGACTGGCTAAAAGTATTTTTAGAACTGACTTATTAGGTAATCCCCAATGAGTCTACCAAGTGTGATGCCTGAACCAGTAGCACCTGAGAACTCGTCAGAATTAGAAAAACATGGGTAGGACCCAGTCATTTTAGTTAACAAACCCTCAGGTAATTTTGATATACATTCAAGTTTGTGATGTGCTCTAGAGCAGTGGTTCTCAACCTTCCTCACATCCAGACCCTTTAATACAGTTCCTCATACTGTGGTGATCCCCCACCTATAAAATTATTTTTATTGCTACTTCATAACTGTCATTTTGCTACTGTTATGATTCAGGTGACCCGTGGGAATGGGGACATGACCCACAGGTTGAGAACCGCTGCTCTGGAGCTCTTATTGTTAGCTGCCATCAAGGTGGTTCTGATTTACGCATTCAGCGTAAGGCTGATACAGAGGGTATCCTTCCCAACTTCCATGACTTTACCTCCTCTTTAAAATTTATTTTATTTCATTGTTGTTGTTGAGAATATGCATAGAAAAACATGTATCCATTAAACTGTTTCTAGATGTACAACTCAGTGGTATCAATTACATTCTTTGGGTTGTGCACATTCTCATCTTTTTCTGAATTGCCTCTCCTCTAACTCTGTACCCGAGCATTTCCTTTGTGTGAAAACCACAAAATAATAAAAAATTCAAATAAAAACTAAAACCCAAACTGACGATACTGAAGGAAGAAGTCCAAGCTGAAGGCATTAGTCCAATATAAGACTCCAAGATTTGACAGAATATCAAAAGATTTATTTCAACAAGCTGAGGAAGTACTGAAAACTCTCACCTATTACAAGAAATCTGGAAGAAAACTACCTAGCAAGCTTCCTGGAAGAGGTTCATATTTGTACTCATTTCAAAGAAAACTGATCCAAAACAACACAGAAATTATCAAACAATATTATTAATATAATATTCAAGTAAAACTTTACCAAAGATTATTCAAGAACAGTTGCAACAGTTTATACACAGGGAACTGCCAGAAATTCAACTCAATTCAGAAAAGTTTATAGCCTAAGGGATATCATTGCTGATGCCAGAGGGGTCTTGGATGACAGGCAGAAAATACCAACAGGTGTTTACTTGTGTTTAATTGATTTTTCAAAAGTATTAAACTGTGTGAATCATAAAAAAGTATAGATAAATTGAGAACAATGGGAATTCCAGAGCAATTCATTGTGCTTACGTGAAGCCTGTAGGTTGTTCACCAAGAGGAAATAGAATAGAACAAGAAAATACTGCTTGGCTTAAAGTAAGGAAAAGTATATGTAAGAATTGTATCCTTTCACTATACTTACGGCATCTGCATGCTGAGCACATAATCAGAGAAGCTGGGCTATATGAAGGAGAACATGACATCAGTGTGTTAGTGCGTGTAGACTAGAGAAAGAAACTCATACACATACATATGGATATAAGGGTAAATTTATATACAAGAGAAATAGGTCATTAAGAAAATATCGCAACCCAGTTCAGTTCAAAATTATAAGTTCAATATTAGCCCATATGTCTGATACCAGTCCATAATGTCTACTTCCGACTCATGAAGTCACAGGCCAGTGGGAACAGAGTCCCAGGGCTGGCAGGGGTCTCCCCACAGCTCCTCTCTTCCAGGGCTCAGAGTCCATCAATAGCATCCTGGGGTGGAAGAAGCAACTCAGCGCTGGCACCGGTCTCCACGTGGCTTCTCCAGCTTCAGCGGTCTGATTCCATCAGGGTAAGGTCATGTAGCTTTTCCTCCGGCTCCTTCAGCTCTTCAGATGCTACCATCTTGTCTTGTCTGTGATTCATTGTCTCTGCTCTCAACAACTGGAGTGATAGTTTCCCATCTCCGTGAGGGAACTATTGTGAGATTTCCCAGAAGTCTCAGGAGAAAGCCATGCCCACATGGAGGCTTCATTGGCTACTTAATGGCTATCTCCAGATTAACAGGCTAGACTCCACTCCTACATCTCTTTTTTTGTTTGTTTTGTTTTGGGGGGGCATCATTGTCCTCTGGTGGGAGTGGGAGGCCCAGTCTTGCTCCTGGAGAACTGCTGCTAGATTTGAACTGCCGAGCCAGTGGGCCGCAGTCCCGCACTCAACCACTATGCGACTGGGGCTCAGCCTCCACCCCTACATCTCAATCATGAAATTAACATAAGCACATGACCGCCATAATCAGGATTGTAGGAAGTCTTATAAACAATCTGTGTGATATGCAGATGATTCAACTTTTCTTACTGAGAGTGAGGAGGAGTTGAGGCACTTGCTGATGAAGATCAAGATTACAGCCTTCAGTATGGATTATATATCACTGTAAAGAAAACCATAGTCCTCATTATTGGACCAATAACTTGCATTGTGATAAATGGAGAAATATTGAAGCTGTCAACGATTTCAACTTGCTTGGATTCACAAGCAATGCTCATTGAAGTAGAAGTCAAGATATCAGAGGATGAATTGCATTGAGTAAATCTGCTGTGCATGATCACTTTAAAGTGTTGAAAAACCGGATGCTATTTTGAAGACTAAGGTGTACCTGACCCAAGCAATGGTATTTTCAATTGCCTCCTGTGTATGTAAATGTTGGGCATTGAATAAGGAAGAACACAGAAGAAGTGATGCATTTGAATCATGGTGTGGCGAAGAATGTTTGCAATCCTGTGGACTGCCAGAAGAACAGATTCCTGTCTTGAAAGAAATAGAGCCAGAATGGTCCTTAGGAGTAAGGATAGCAAGACTTGGCCTTATCTGCTTTGGATGTGTTATCCAGAGAGACCAGTTGCTGCAAAAGGACATCATGCTTGGTAAAGTACAGGGGTAGCAAAAAAGAAGAGTATTGACCCAGTGGCTGGATACGGTGCCTGTAATGATAGCCTTAGAAATAACAATTGTGAGGATGGCACATGACCAGGCAGCTTTTTGTTTCATTGTACAAGGGGTATTATGAGTTGGCACCTACTCAGTTGCACCTAGCAACAACAATAACCTTATATGGGGACCTTTCTTCAATATTAATACTGTTCTTTGTGGTTTAATAAATCTCAAAGGAAGTACAATCATAACTCATTTTCAGTGCCAACTACAATAAGTTGAAGACAATGAGATCAGACATTAGCCTAATAAGACAAAGCTGGGCTGACCTAGGCATAGAAGAAAGTGGAGACACAGGTTCAGGCACTTGTTTTAATTCATGCTTATAATGTGCAAGTTAAGTTCTCAGTGAGCATCCTACCACCTTCGGATCCACATTATATAGTTTAAGGGTGAGAGATACAGGCTTTAAAAAATGTGCCACATACATTTTCTATCAGGCAAGATACAAGTTGTGAAAAGAGATATCAACTTCAAGTTTGATTATATATTTTCTTCCATCTAAAATTCAGCTGGGAGAATTTCACTGAACATGCCCCAAAGAGGTGGCTAACTTGTTTGAGAAATTCTGGCCTAGTGTGCCTGTGGGGCAGAATATCTGGGTTATAAATTTTGCTCTGCTTGTTGCATTCTGTCAAAAGGTAATTGTAACAGTAATAAACCCAACAGAGAGACATTTGGATAGTGGAGTGCAAAGAAATCAACTACAGATGGCATGCACTTGAGTAAGGAGCATGATTATTCTAGCCAACATTTAAGTTTGGAGTTTTTTTCCCTAGTTACCCCTTTTATAACCAAATTCATTTCTGCTTTGAAGATTGTTTTAATACCATGGATTTTAAAAAACAATCCAAGACATGCCGAAACCAAGGGGAAGGGCGTGTTTTCGTTGTTGTTGTTTTTTTTTTGAGGTAATATAGATTTTGATGCAATCTTATGGGGAACATGAGGATTTCAGTTCCTAGATGCATAAGTATATTCTCCAACATGGCATGGTTAAACATATCTGTGAATAGTTGGAGGCTGCAGACAACACACTGTCTTAGTCTCACAAAATTGCATTTAAAAATGTCTTATCTCAACAGTACAGCAAATTGTGCCTTCTCTGGGGATCTGCTGAGCCAGTTAAACTCAAAGCAGAGAGTTTGCTTCGAATGCCATAGTGAGTGCTTTTTGAGATTCTAAAAGAGTAATCATGACAGATTTTCTCAAAGATGATCTGGGGAGCTTATTATGATGAAGTCTGAAGAACCCTGAAAATGGAATTCAGGAAAGGTGTAGTGAGGACTTTTCCCTTCAAGACAATATGCCTGTTCATTCTCAGAGGGTAGAAGCACTTAAAAAATAATTTTATTGGGGACTCTTACAGCTCTTATAACAATTGTATCATACACATTAGTACAATGTTATCATCATCATTTCCCCCAAATTTTCTCTCCACTTGAGCCCTTGGTATTAACTCTTATTTTTCCCCTCCCTCCCTCATGAACCTTTGATAAATTATAATTTTTTTTATATCTTACACTGACTGCTGTCTCCCTTCATCCACTGTTGTTCATGCCCCTAGGAAGGTGGAGCTTTATACAGTGATCATTGTAGTGGTTCCACTTTCTCTCCCCTTCTTCCCCTACTTTCCCTGTACTCTCAGAGTATCACTACTCCCAATAGACTTTGGAGCCAGGGTGTGGCACCAGGGCATGGCACCCCATCAGATTCCACTGTAATACACTCCTAAAGGTCAGCAAACTGACCTTGAACTATTTACAGGGTGCTTTTGTTTTGTTTCATTGCTTTGTTTTGCTCTGTTTTGTCTTTTTATGTGCATATCATTATCTCTGCAGGTCTATCTAGATAAGATAAACAATCTAGAGAAGCAAACAGAGACTGACATTTCCAGGGGGACATGGGAGAAGGGGAAGTGAGGGAAAGGAAGCAGATGTTAATAAACCCAGAGACAAAGGAGCAACAAGTGATGCAAAATCGATAGCAAGGAGGATGCAGGAGGCCTGAAGGGCTTGATCAAGGGCATGTAACCAAGAGGAATTACTGAAATCCAAATGAAGGCTGAGCATGATAGTGGGACAAGAGGAAAGTAAAAGGAAATAAAGGAAAGAACTAGGAGGCAAAGGGCATTTATAAAGGTCTAAACACAGGCATGTACATATGTAAATATATTTATATATGATGATGGGGAAGTAGATCTCTGGGCATATATTTATAGGTTTAGCATTAAGGTAGCAGATGGACATTGGACCTCTATTCAAGTACTCCCTCAATGCAAGAACACATTCTACTAAATTGGCATTCTGTGATGCTCACCTTCCAACACAATCGCTGAAGACAAAGGGGGTGTATAAGGAAATGTGGTGAAGAAAGCTGATGGTGCCCAGCTATCAAAATATATAGCATCAGTCATCTTAAAGACTTGAAGATAAACAAGTGGCCATCTAGTTCAGAAGCAACAAAGTCCACATGGAAGAAGCACAACAGCCTGTGTGATCATGAGGTGTCAAAGGGATCTAAGAACAAAAAAATCATATCTTTGTGAATGAGGGAGAGTGAGGACTGAAGACCCAAAGCCCATCTGTAGGCAAGTAGAGATCCCCTTGGGGGGTCTTGGGGAGGAGACAAGCCAGTCAGGGTGCAGTATAGCAATGATGAAACATATAGCTTTCCTCTACTTCTTTAATGCTTTCTCTCCCCACTCGCCCCCACCTCTCCACTATCATGATCCCATTTTTATCTTATAAATTCAGCTAAACCAGAGCATGTACACAGGTCCAGAAAGGAACTGGAAACACAGGTAATACAGGACAGATAAACCCTTCAGGACCAATAATAAGAGAAGCAATACCAGGAGAGTAAGGGGCAGGTGGGGTAGAAAGGAGAAACTGATCACAATGATCTACATGTACACCTCTCCCTGGGGTACAGACAACAGAAAAGCAGGTGAAGGGAGACATTGAACAGTGTAAGACATGAAAAAAAATTAATAAATTATCAAGGGCTTGAGAGGGAGGATTAGGAAGGAAGGGGAAAAGTGAGGCCTTGATATCAAGGACTCAAGTAGAAAGAAAATGTTTTGAGAATGATGATGGCAACAAATGTATGTGCTTGACATAATGGATGTATATATGGATTGTGGTAAGAGTTGTAGGAGCCCCCAATAAAATGATTTAAAATTGTTTTTGTTGTTCAGGTGGTGGTGGACAGCATATGGGAGACAGCAACCACACTCACACTACCCACGCATATCCAGGTCTCCTTTCGTTCCATCTGCTGGGTGTGGACTACTGTTACCTCGCACCATCAGGTCATTGACAAACAGCAAGAAGCACCATTCAATCTTCCCCCAATGCTCTGTACAAATGCAGACAGAGAACTGTGTGCACTACCGATTTTCTAATTTATTTGGTCTATTTCCCTTTTTCAGAAAAAAAGTTACTGAGAACTCCTTAGCAATTAAATATATTTGTAATGTAGTCTATAATCCAGGATAGAGTGTAGGTCTTTGCTTTTACAGTTCCCTTGGATTGTTTTAGCCCCCAGGGGGTGGTAAAGCTCACTTTTGGAAACACTCGTCTATACTTTCATCTTTTTTTCACTTTCATCTTCTATTAGATATCTTCAGAGAAACTTAATAAGCCCTCTTTTCAAAATAAAAAGAAAACCATAAGCATTTAGTAAACACTAAAACAATAGCAGCAAAGGAAGTGCTAAGAAAACCTATAAACAAAATTAATTTAGCACAAATAATTGTGTGTAATAAAGAAGCCAGTAATCCCACAAAGATCACATAGCAAAATGAGAGCAATAAATTCATACCTATTGATAAATTATACTGGATGCAAATGAAGTAAATATACAAATTAAGAGACAGGAAGTAGCAGAATGCATAAGAAAACACGAACTATCAATATGGTCTCTGAAAGACACATTAGATACAAAGACAAAAAATGGACAAAAGTCAATGGTTAAAAATATATACCTGATTGACATAAAGGCAAAACTAACCTTAAAGAAGAAATTATACAGTGGTTGTGTGTGGGACTGTGGCCCACATGGTTGATGGTTCAAATCCAGCAGCAGCTCTCCAGGAGCAAAGCTGGGCTTCCTACTCCCACCAGGACAGTGATGCGAAAGAAAAAGAAAGAAAAAAAAAAGGAAGAAATTATATAACAATAATAGAACCAACTGAAAAAGAAGACATAGCAATAATAAATATCTATACACCCAATGCAACAGTTTCAACAACCACAAATCAAATTTTAACAGAATTAAAAAGAGAAATAGATGATACTTACTACATCACATTGGTGGAGAGTTTTACCTCTAGAAGGAAAGTCAACAAAGACTCAGGAGCAAATTTGACAATCAGCTAACTTGACCTCATAAACATGCAGAAACAAACAAAAAAAAACCATACAGAATATTCTATCCAACAACAGCAAAATATGTCTATTTCTTGGTATACAATTAAATTCTCCACAATACACCATATATTAGATCACAGAGTAAGCCTCAAAAAAATTAGATCAAAATAATACAAGCATCTGTTCAGATCAAAAGGTTATACAAAGATATCAAATACATAGGCACTTCGTGTAAAAACTATTGAATACAGAATAAATTTTAAAAATGAAAGATTTCTTGAATCAAATTAGAAAGAAATCACAATATAAGAAAATCTGATACAACAGATACATAAATCAAAGGAACAGAATTGAGAACACAAGAAAGAGTAAAATCTACCTTTATGAATCATTGATCTTTTTTTTTTTTTCACAATAAAACCTTTTATTTGTCCACATTCAGTCTGAATTTTAAACAGATTTTTGAACTGGTGCCTCATAGCCATCAGCCCGCTCCACTTTTGCACTGGTCTCATCTCCAGTAGTTTTTCCAGAACTACCACCTTCACCATGAAGCTCCATGAGTTTTCCCAATTCAAACTTGGGCTTTTTCAGCATCTTTATTTTCCTGACAAACACATCATGGAGGGGATAAATAGACTGGCAAGCTTTTTCTATGCCCAATGCTGTCTGGAATCAATTTATTGACCACTTCTTTCAAGTCATTTGTCTGCACCTCTCGGGTCAATCTCTTTCTTTTTTGGGGGTGGGGGGGATCACTGCTCTCTGGTAGTCGCAGGAGCTACCCAGCCTTGCTGCTGCTGGATTGGAACCACCAAGCCAGTGACCTGCAGTCCCACACTCAACCACTACACCACCGGGGCTCAGCTGAGACAATCTCTTTAACAAACAGTGTTGACAAACTGAATAGTTGCAGAATAAAGAAGGTGACCTATGTACAAAAATGAACTCAAAATGTAACAAAATCCTAAATGCAAGACCTAAAAGTTTAAAGAAAGGTGCCAAAGATATGGCATATAACATAACTAAAACCAGACAAACAGCTGAAGACTCACCAGATGAATTAAGCATGCTAAAAATTAAACATTTATGTACATCAGAAGAGTCAAAATGAGTGTTCACAGAAAAGGGGGTAAAAAATTGGCAGTGACAAATTTGTTGGGAAGGGATTAATCTTTAAATTTTATAGGATTAAGTCAATTCCTCAACAAAAGAAAAATTATCCAATTGCAATGTGCAGAAGACAAGAACAGATACTTTACCAAAGATGGTATTCAGACATCTAACAAACATATACCACTACTTGTCTATCAGTTTGTCATACTGTGGTGGCTTGTGTGTTGCTGTAGTTCTGAAGGCTTTATCATTGGCATTTATAATGCCAGCAGGGTCATGCAAAGTGAACATGTTTCAGTGAAGCTTCCAGACTAAGCACAGACTATGAAGAAGGACTTGGCTCCTTATTTGGGAAAAAGAAGACACTGAAAACCTTATCCATACCTTCGAAGTGTTGTCAGATACTGAAGGCCTAATTAATGGAAGCACAACATTGTCAGAAATAGTTTCAGAGGATAGTTCTCTCTGGTTGGAAGGCACTCACTGCAATTGTGACTGAGGAAGAGCGGATTTCTCAGAGTAGAACTGACCATGGTGATGTGAGTCCAGTAAAGTCTGTGGGAGTGGAGCCTTCAGGATCTTCATTTGCTGATAGGCAGGACTTTATATAAGGAGAAACAGCTGCAGAAATCTGCTAACGATCAGAACATGGAATAGGTGAAGTACAAATCTCGGAAAATGGGAAGTCATAAAAATGAAATGGAGTGCATGGGTTTGGATTTATGACAGGTCCGATCCCCAGGGCCTCTCATAGTGTCCCATGCTAAAGCAAACTAACCCTGAACCATTGCCTGGCTCTACCCCATGGGCTTCAGGCAATGAAGCTGATTGCGCAGTGGAAAAAAAATGAAATGTAAAGTATAAAGATCAATATCCTAGGCATTAGTGAACTGAAATGGATGGTATTGGTGATTTTGAATCAGAAAATGATATAATTTACTATGCTGAAAATAACAGAAGAGGAATGATGCTACATCCATTGTCAAAAAGGACATGGCAAAATCAATCATGAAGTACAATGCTGCTTACAAAAGCTAGTGAGGAAGAAATTGAAGAATTTACCAATGACTTCAGCTTAAAATTTATCAAACATGAAATCAAGGTTTAGGGGTAATTATTGGTTATTAAAAGGCAGAAGTTGGAAACAAATAGGAACAGTCATTGAGAAATATGGACTTGTTGATAGAAATGAAGCTGAAGATCTCATGATAGGATTTTGCAAAGCCAATGACTTATTCATAAAGATACCATTGTTCAATAACTTAAAAAGGTGACTCTACACAAGGACTTCGCCAGATGGAATATCCATAAATCAAGTGGACTAAATTTGTGGGAAGAGGCAATGGAGAAGTTCGATATCAGCAGCTAAAACCAGGCCATGGAACAGACTATCAATTGCTTCATATTTAAGTTCAGGATAAAGGTGAAGAAAATTAAAACAAGTCCACAAGAGGCAAAATAAAGCCTTCAGTCTCCCCATTGGATTGCAAGAGCATCTCAAGAACAGATTTAACAAATTGAGCATTATGGACAGAATTGCTGATGAGCTGTGGAGGACATCAGGAACACCAGAAACAAAAGGTCATTAAAAAGACAGGAAAGAGGATTGAGCTCTGGTGGCGTAGTGGTTGTGCGTGGGACTGTGGCCCACTGGGATGGAGGTTCAATTCCAGCTCCACGGAGCAAAGGTTGGGCCTCCTACTCCCATCACCTGAGGGCAGTGATGCCCAAAGCAAAAACAAAAACAAAAACAGACAGGAAAGAAAGAAAAAGATCAAAGTGGTTGTCAGAAAAGACTCTGAAACTTTCTCTTCATCCTAAAGTAGCTAAAGCAAATGGAAGGAATGATGAACTCAAATGGCTGAAAAGAAAATATCAAAGGTTTCAAGAAGAGAAAGTAGTGATGCCACAAAAAACAAAAAAAAAACAAAAAACAAAACCCCCCCCCTCCAAAAAAAAAAGAAGAGAAAAAGACCTAGAATTAGCATACCAAAAGAGAACCACATGCTTAACATATCTGAAAAATAAAGAACTCTAGGAAAAATTCAAGTTGCAATCAATTCAAGTTTCAAAACTCAAAAAAATTGAGTTGCCATATTCAAAGACTCTATCATCAAAATTTTGAATGATGAATGAAGTATCAATAGATGATGGAAAGAATACACAGAGCCACTGTATCAAAAAGAATGAGTTGATAGTCCACCATTTCAGCAGGTAGCATCTGAGTAAGAACCAATGAGACTTGAGGAATAAGTCTAAGCTGAAAAGAATATATTAGCCAAAAACAAGGCTTCATGAACTGATAGAATAACAAGTGAGATATTTTAACAAGTTGATGAAGCAGTGAAAGCAATAACTTATCTATGCCAAGAAATATGGAATACAGCTACTTGGCTGTCTGCGAAGAGATCCATTGTGCCAATTCCAAAGAAAGATGACTCATGAGAATGCTCTAATTATAGAACGACGTCATTAATATCACATGCAAGTAAAATTTTGCTGATGATTATTCAACAACAGTTGCAGCAGCACCTTTACAAGGATCGGCCAGAGGTTCAGGGTGATTCAGAAGAGGATGTTGACCCAGGGAGATCATTGCTGATGTCAGATGGATCTTGGCTGAAAGTAGAGGATACCAGAAAGATGTTTATTTGTGTTTCATTGACTATGCAAAGGCATTCAACTTCATGGGTCATAAGAAATTATGGATAGCCCTGAAAAGAATGGGAATTCCAGAACACTTTATTGAGCTATGCTGAATTTGTACATGGGTAAAGAGGCAGTTGTGCAAACAGAATAAGGAACTACTGCATGGTTTAAAATCAGAGAATGTATGTGTCAGGGTTGTATCCTCACACCATGTTTATTTCATCTGTATGCCAAGCACATAATCAGAGAAGCTGGCTTATATGAGCAAGAGTGTGGCATTAAGACCTGATGAAGGCTAAGATATGCAGATGACAACCTAAGATATGCTTGCTTGCTGAAAGTGGGAAGGCCTTGAAGCAGTTGCTGATGAAGATCAAGTTTACATTTACATTAAGACTTAATGTAAAGAAGACCAAAATCCTCACAACTGGGCCAACAGGTCATATCATAATAAATGTTGGAGAAATTTATCATAAATAAATGGAGAAAAGATAGATGTTGTCAAGGATTATGTCTTTCTTGGATTGCAATCAATGCTCTGGAAGCAGTAGTCAAGAGATCAAACAACACATTGCATTAGGTAAATCTACTGCACAAGGTCTCTTTAAAGTGTTGAAAGTCAAGGATATTGCTCTGAAGACTATGGTGCACATGGCCCAAGTCATGGTATTTTCAGTTGTCTCCTATGCATGTGAAAGTTGGACTGTGAATCAGGAAGACTGAATAAAAAAGAATGCATTTCAATGATAGTATTATTGAAGAATGTTAAAAACCCCATGAGGGTGACACTCAATGACATAACACCTCTGAGATACACCCTACGATGAACAAACAAAAACAAAAATACAGAAAATGTTGAAAACTAGATCAGGTTCAGCCTGTATCAGAGGGGGGATCAAGTGGCAATATTTTAACTGTTCAAGTCAGATTTATGCCTTTGATCTTCTAAGCGCATCTCACCAATGCACTCTGTTTAGTAACCACTTTCATTCCATCCCTCAATTGTGAATAGAGGGAGTTCACTTATTTCTTATGTAGGGTTTACAAATGAATCTTGGGCTCCCACTGGCATCCATACCCTTCTGCAAATTATATTCTCACAATTTGAAACTAATGTGTTATATGTTTTTACATGTTTTGGTATATGAAACCAAGGAGTGATGAACCTATCGGGACAGCAAGTAGAATAAGGTTTGGGGGTGGGGCTGGTGGTGGTACAGTGGTAGTTGTGCCGGGGTGGGGGGGGGAGAGGTAGTAAAAGGGAAACATTGTCAAGGGGTCCAGGAAGACAAAGAATGTCTGGAAGCTGATAGTAGTGGCAATTGTACAATTCTGATTGACATGATTGAACTATGGAATGATATAGGTTTAAATCCCAATTAATAATAATCTTTCTAAAAAATGAAAATACCATGGACTGTCAAAAGAACAAACACATCTGTCTTTGAGGAAGTAGAGCCAGAATGCGCCTTAGAGGCAAGGATGAAATTTTGCCTCATATACTTTGGACATGTTATCAGGAGAGATAAGCTTCCTGGAGAAGGAGATCATGCTTGGCAAAGTGTAGAGGCAGAAAAAATTGGAAAACCCTCTAGTGGAACAGGAAGAAAGTAAAAGGAAATAGAGGAATGATCGAAGAGGCAAAAGACATTTATAGAGGTACAAATATAGGCATATATATTTGTAAATATACTAATATATAGCCATAGGGATATAGGTCTATGTACATATATTTATATGTTAAATATTCGGGTAGCAGGTGGAGCTTTACTCAAGTCCTCCCTTAATGCAAGAACACTTTGTTCTAATAACACACCATTCTGTGATGCCCAGCTTCCCGACATGATCACTGAAGACAAAATGGGTGCAAAAGCATATGGGGTGAAGAAAGCTGATGGGGCCTGGTTGTTACAAGATATAACCTCAGGGGTCTTAATGGCTTGAAGTTTAACAAGGGGCCACGTAGCATGGAAAAAACAAAGCATACATGGAAGAAACACATTAGCCAGTGAGATCATGAGTTGTTGATGGGATCATTTACCAGGATTCAGAAGATCCAAAACAAGCTATCATATTGATGCAAAGAATGGGGGTGGGGTGGGGAAGGAGACCCAAAGCCCAACTGTAGACAATTAGACATCCCCTCACAGAAAGAAGGGTCACAGAGAAGTGATGAGCCAGCCAGGGTGCAGTATACACTGACTAAACACAAAGCATTCCTCTAGTTCTTTAATGCTTCCTCTCCCCACTCCTTCCCATTATCATGACCCTAGTTCTACCTTACAAATCTGGAGCATGTTCTGGAGCATGTACACTGGTCTCAATACACAGAATCCAGGAAAAATACACTCCTCAGGAACAGTAAGGGGAGTAGGGATATAATGAGGGCAGAGCAAAGATGGGGGAAATGAGTGAGAAAGGAGAAACCAATCACAATGATCAATGTATAACAGCCCTCACCCCCAGCCCAGGGAGATGAACAACAGAAACATGGGTGAAGGGAGACAGAGGATAGGATAAGATACGAACAGAATAATTTGTAATTTATAAAGGGTTCATGAGAATGGGAAGGTGGGGAAGAGAGGGACAAAAGAGGAGCTGACACCAAGGGCTGAAGTAGAAAATAAATGTCTAGAAAATTTTGATGGCAACATATGTACAAATCTGCTTGGCACAATTGTTATATGAGTTGCAAGGGTCCTCAATAAAATGAACTTTAAGTAAATAAAAGCAAAGTGTATAAAAGAAAAAAATAGGAAGACCCTCTTTTGGATTGACAAGGCAAGACACATTGACACTGGCTGCAGCAATGGGCTCAAACAGAAAAGTCATTTTTAGGACGGTGCAGGACCAGGTGGTGTTTCCTTTTGTTGTACAAAGGGCTGCTGCTAGTTATAACCCACTGGAAGGCACCTAACAATAACAACAGGTGAAGAAATATTCACTTCTTTGAATAAGCAACCATTTGAGATCAAAAGAGACACAAGGACATTGTTCAGAAGGCAGGAAGCTAAGGAGAGAAGGAAGAATGTAAAGGGAAAGCACAGGGCAACTTGAGGATAAGTGATGTTACATGGGGGGATTGTAATCAATGACATTCAACATTATTTGTAGGAACTGTCAAGTGGAAAACTGATTTACTCTGTAACCTCTTTAATCTGTTATCTGATTTACAATTAGAAGTTTAAAAGAAATTCAAACCACTTGTCACTGTAGACTCATGACAACCCCATGTGTGTCTGAGTAGAACTGTGATCCATAGAGATTTTAATAACTGATTTGTGAGGAGCAGATCCCCAAGCCTTTCTTTGGAGGTGCCTATGGGAGAATACAAACCTTTTAGGCAGTAGCCGAGAATCAGTTGATTTCAACCCCCTGCGGCCTCCTTTCATGCTCATCACTGAATGTTTAAAAATTAAATGATACATTGGCACATACATTCATGCTACAGCTCTTTAAAAGATGTCTGGAAATCATTAACATAAAGTCAGGATAGTAGCTGATTCTCTAGTTTATAAGAGGGAGAGTGGGATGCAGCTTGGGAGGGGTGTGCAAAGGTCTTCAGAGTGACTTTTAGTCAAGTAGTGTCCTACATGTGCGCTTGCATCTTATCTACTGTTTTGTTCATGTGTGCATTGTTTTAAGGGAAAAGACTTCAAATTCAGCATAATTTATAGAGACTGCTTTATTGTGTCTTAAATAGGACAAAGATGAGATACTAATCACCCAGATTGGGGAGACCATTGGTCTGAGACCATAATGCTGTCCAAAGTATTCATAGACACATGGCCATTTAAAAAAAACAACCATGAAAACTGCCACACTACAAAATCATGGTTAGTGGTAGATTAATTCATCAAAATCATTGGTGGGCCTATGGAAAGGGTAAGGGACCATGATTAAGACACACACTATGGCAAGTCCCTGAGGATGAGTCAGTCCCTGTGTGGGCTGAGCAGGGAGGCAGAGTAAAAGACACTCTGCCTGACATTGCCAATTAATGGCGAGAAAGAATTAAATGGAAGCTTAGTCTTTGAGGAGCCTCAAATGGGATTTAGGGCTCCCACTGTAGAATGTAGTCTTCTGAACACATAGTGCTTAGACTTTAACTCTAATAATACATTGATATACACACATGTATACATAAATTTCAACATTGTTGAACTAAAAATTGTCTGAACATTTTTACTTTAAAATAAAAATGGTCCAGTTGATGCAGAATTATGTGGCGTGGAAGTGTAAAAGCTAAGGTAGACTCATTTGTACTCTGATGGAGAGAAAGAACCTCCCATTACTTAAGGACTAAATTCTCTCAGGAAGCATTTTTCGCCTCTCTGAATTGCAGGGACCTGTGCTTCAGGGACCAAGTCACAGGAAGATGTTGTTTGTTTTTTACCAATGTCTTGTTACTCTTATGTTCTCTACCTTAATTCACACATTGCTGGAGTGGGTGGAGCAGAAGAGTCCATAATTCTAGTGAGCTACTGACTTTTAGCTATCGTGTTTTTGCCTAATGGATGTGTATGAAGCCCTGATGACATAATGTGTTTGTTACGTGCTGGGCTGCAAGTTCAGCAGTTCCAAACCACCAGCTGCTCTGTGGGAGGAAGATGAGGCTTTCTACTCCTGTAAAGATTTGCAGGCTTAGAAACCCGCAGGAGCAGTTCTACTCTGCAATACACGTTCCTGGAGAATTGGAGTCAACTCAGTGACAGAGAATATGGAGCTGTGTGTGTATGTATAAGATAGAAACACACAGAGAGAAAGACAGAGATGAGAGAGACACAGAGACAGGGAAAGAGAGAGAAAGAATTTGCTGTGTACCATTGCTAGACATTGTCTAGAGGTTTTCAGCCAAAAGTATAGTCTTTGTCTTGGTTCCTCACGCTGCCTCAGCTGTGTCTGTAGCAGCTGCATGCAGACACACCCAGAATGTGGGTGTGGCTTTAAGCCCAGACCTAACAGGTGTCTTTTCACACAACTTGCCATTACGCAGGTGAAAGATGGGGATTTCTACTCCAATAGATTTACTGCCTAGGAAATCCATGCAGAATTCTACAGTTCTCTGTAGTCCCTCTGACGATGAACTGCAGGGCGGTGAATCACATAATCTGGAAACTGACCTACCTGTCCATCTGCAGGAGTCAGGACTCTTTAAGTTGGAACTGGGACAGACTCAGACCACAGCTTTAACCCCAGAGACTTATATGATTCCACAAATATTGCAGCCTAGAAAACCCCAGGGAGGCAGTTCTGCTCTGCCACACGGGATGGCTATGAGTTAAAAATCACTTTCATGGCACCTAACAAAACAACATGGTCCTTTCATGTTATTATTCTTTTTTTTTGTTTGTTTTTTGTTTTTGTTTTTTGGGCATCACTGCTCTCCGGTGGTGGGAGGAGGAGGCCCAGCCCCACTGCTGGAATTGAACCGCCGTCCCAGTGGGCCGCAGTCCGGCTCACAACTGCTACGCCACTGGGGCTCAGCCCTTCATGTTATTATTCTTAAAGCCTAGGGCTTGTGAATCTTCCATCTCCTTCTGGTTGGGATAGAAGATTGGAGGGCAGAGGGCAGATGCCTGAAGCGAAACAGCTTATGAAAAGTTGAATAGAGCTAGAAGGGCGGAAGCCGAAGTTCTTTTTTTCTTTAGATAGTTATCAAACCACGCTTCGCTGCAGAACACAGGCGTGGGTATGGCCTGAGATCAAAGGCCTCTTATGTGCAGTGACATTTCTGAGCAGAGGGCTGAGCCGTAAACCTCCTGAATGGAGGTTTTGGCTCTTGGAACACAGCTTGGGATAGAAGGGCAGGGCCTTTATAGAGGCATTTCACAGAACTGCTTATGCGGGTGGAGAACACAGACTGTCATGACTCACTTGTCTCTTTATTGCTTTGGACCAAGAACTATTGTTTCCTTTTAAGTCCCTCTGTAGGAGCTGAGCTACAGCCTAGGGCCAAGAGAACCTTTTCAGAAAGACAGTGCAGCTTCAGTGAGTGGAAGTAGGAAAACCTCTTTGTCAGGCTCTGGGTCAAGTGTACTGGACAAGTAGAATAAGCAACTTATTTTGACTGGGCAGTGGAATGGAATTTCTTCTGGACTCTGGCAGCTTCTGAAATGCTCTCTAACTTTAGCCAAGGTTTCTTATTTTCTCATTTTCTAAAAGCACAGGCAAACTCAGATTGCTTGATGAGCAAAGGACAGTTGAGCAACTTGGGAAAATCAAAACCAGTGTGTCTGGGCTGCTACATGAGAAGCGAGGGACAGCAGAAGAGGTCATTGGGAGTCCAGGCTGCGTGAGGCCTTGTTAGATCTCCCAGAGAAAATGAGTCAAGAGGGCTTCTGAACTGATTGGGAGAGGTCATGTGCTAGGTAGACTGCTGAGCTAACTCCTGATGGTCTTCACGTCCTAGTGGGTGCCGTGGTGTCCTCTCCCTTTTTGTATGGAGGGGATCTAGTGATGAGCTTCAGTGAATAAAATATCACTAGGCAGTGGATCAGGTTAGAGCAGATCTCCGTTTGTATCTTGCCAGGACTCTCTAGGTGGCATTCTCAGCTTCCTTCTCTTGCCTGCTTGGAGGGTTGTCAGTTAGCAGATGCCCGCAGAACAAGGAACTGAGGGCAGCTTCAGGTCAACAGCCAGTGAGGAGCTGAGTCCCTTAGTTCAAGCTGTGAGGAACAGAAAATTCCAACTATCCTTAAGGGAGCTTAGCTGTGTATCCTGCCCGTGGCAATCCTGGGGATGATTGAAGTCATCATCATGTGTTTCCTGTCTATGAGAGGATGACCTGATCTACAAAAACTGAGAAAAATGCAAGATTGTTTCATGGTTCTCAGCAATAGATAACGCATATAAAACCCCAACCAAGTCTATTGGCCTTAAGTAGATTTCAAGCCATGTATTAAGGAGCCCTGCTGGTGTGTTCGTTAGACGTTGGGCTATAACCCAACGTTGGGGCTTAGGACCCCACGGTCCTAAGTTCAAAACCACCACCACCTCTGAGGGAGAAAGATTTTGTATTTCATCAAACAGTTACAGTTTCAGAAACCCACAGGGGTCACAACGAGGCAAGATTGCTGACCTGGTAATTAGTGGCTCAGCATAAGACTACTATGGCACCAGGGTTCACAGGGACAGGCTGCCCCAAATGTTAGGGTTTCCAGGCTCTTGGTGCCTTTGGGGCATATTCAAAGTGCTTATGCATCAGGCTGCTAATTGCAAGGTCAGTCGTTCATAACCACCAAGGAAGAAAGATGGGGATTTCTGCTTCCCTAAACAGTTACAGTCAATCCTACCCTGTCCGAAAGACCCGCCATGAGTTGGAATCGACTCAATGATACAGAGTTTTGTTGTTGTTGTAAAGTAGCCAGGTAGTCTTGAATTTGTGGAGGCAATGTGTGTTAGTCTCTGATAAGCATAAGCTAATCCCTGTTAGGACCTCTAATACAGTGCTTGAGAGATATCACCAGTCAAGTGAGACAATATTTTTGAACAGGAAGACCCAGACTTCTTTGGGTTTCTAATTAGAATTGAAAATACTGCTTGGAAAAAAAAAAAAAGAAAATGCTGCTTGGAAGAAACAATTTCCCTCTTAAAAAGTAAAAAAAAAGGCATTTTGTTTTTGTTGAAAACTTACCCAGCAAATTGATTCCTATTGAACAGTTTCAGTGACATCAATTGCTTTTCCCACATTGCATCAACATCCTTGTTATTTCTGTATGGGTTATTATATTTCTATTTTTCTTACATTCCCTGCCCCATCATCTTCTTTAAAAGAAACACATTTTTGTGATAATATATGCATGCCAAAACATTTTCCCTTTTAACTGTTTTCAAGTGTATACTTTAGTGACATTAATTACATTCACAAGGTTGTGCAACCATAATCACTATCCACATCCACTTATTTTTCACTCCCTCCAACAGAAACTCCACAGCCCTGAAGCAATAGCCTAGTACTACTACTATAAATTGGTCTCTCTCTGTGTATACAAGCCTTGATATTTCTCATGAAATTTAAATGAAATGAAATAATACTATATTTGTTTTTTTTTTGTTTCTTTGTTTCTGTCATATTTAGGTCAGCACAAGCCCCTCCATGATATAAATACATTTCTGCTGTAGCTTGTATAATATTCCATCATATAGATATACATTTGGGCTGTTTCCAACTTTTGGTTATTGTGAATACTATTTCTATGTTTAACTCTTTGAGACACTGCCACAAATTTTCCATAGCACTGGCCTCATTTTATCTTCTTCCAGCAGTGCGGGCCAGTTATGACTCCCCGACATCCTCACCAACACTTGTTATTTTTAATTTTTTGGATAATACTCTTCCTTGTGAAAAGATATTTTTTGTGGTTTGATTTGCATTCCCCTATCACTGATCACATTAGGCATCTTTTCATGGACCTAATGGAAGTTGTATATCTTCTTTGGGAAAAATGTCTTATTCATTTTAAAAATTGAATTGTCTGTCTTTTTTGTTGTTGTTAAGCTATATTTGTCCATGCATAAAGTTTTTCATTCTGATGAAGCCTGATTTATCTATCTTTTCTGTTATTGTTGGTGCTTTTGGTGCCATAGCTACAGATCTATTGTCAAAATGTAGGTCCTGGAACACTACTTCTATGTTTTTCTCAAAGAATTTTTTAGTTTTAGTTTTTATATTGAGGCCATTGATCCATTTTGAATTAATCTTTAGTGTAAGATATGAGTCAACTTTCTAGAAATATGGGTTTATTTCTGTACTTTCAAGTTCCACTGGTCTCTATGCCTGTCTATCCTTATTTGAATACCACACTGTGTTGATGACTGTAACTATAAAGTGTACTTCAAAACCTAGAGATATGGCACCTCTTCCTTTGTTGTTTTTCAAAGTTCCTTTAGCTATTTTGGTAACCTTGAAATTCCAAATGAATTTGAAGATTGACTTTTTCATTTCTACAAAAACAGTTGCTGTAAATTTCATAGGAATTGCATCAAACCCTGTGTTAGGCCAGTTGACTAGAGAAACACATTCAAAAACATGTACACACAAATACACACATCTATAATAAAAGAGCTTTACTGTGGGACATACATACAATGAAGTACTGCGCATCACTGAAAAGCAGTGATGAACACATGAAGCACATCACCTCATGTGGAGAACTGGAGGAAATTATACTAAGTGAAGTATGTCAAGTGCAAAAGGACATGTACAACATGAGTCCACTGAAGTAAGCTTTAAAAAAAATGCAAAAAGGACATAGGGAAAGAACTACTGTATACAGAAATTCCTGGGGGGAAGGCACAGGTAGTTTGGCAGGGGCCAGACCACATTCAGTGCTACATATGGTAGCTAATTGAGGGGGGGGGGTGTTGTGGAAGATGGCAATGTGTAGAGGGAGAATGGGGTACTAACTTACCCAAGTGGAGCGTATTGTTTATATCTCCACAGGGAAAGAGAGATCAAACTTAAACCCAGTGATCCAGGACGTGAATGCAGAATGACAGCATGGAACCAGGAGTCAGTGGTGGGGGCCTGAGGGCCCAACCAATCCCAACTATGTGGACAGCTGTATCTCCCCCCAGGGGAATTTGCTTTGGAGGACAGCACTGAAGCTGCAGCTTGGGAAGTGGGACATGCCTGACCAGAATACAGGAGAAAAAAATGAGGGGAGGAGGAAGCAAGAGTGGAGTGAATCCTGGCCCACTGAATCTTGAGCACAATATCCCTAATCAGAACAGCTAATGCATAGAGAGGACCATCTAGCTGGCTCCACTATGAAACATGGCATCCCTTGCTGACCCAAGGCCCTATGGGGACAACAATGGATAAGTAGGGTTGGAACTGTACCCTGTCTGACCCCACCGCACCATGACAAAACAGTAAGGGTGGGCAGCAGAGCAGCAGGGGGAGCAGAACATGATATTCCCTAGGGAGTGGCACCCCATATGGGGCACACTCCTGGAGGTCAACAGACAGACCTTGAACTATTTACAGGTTTTTATTTTATTATTTTTATTTTTATTTTGTTATATATATTCGATATTGGGTTTTTTGTTGTTGTCATTGTTTTATTTTCTTTGGTTGCTTCATCTTAGGATGCCATTTTTTTGGGTACATATTGTTATCTTTGCAGGTCTATCTAGATAAGATAGACTGGAAGAACAGTCTGGAGAAGAAAACAATGGGACTGATGGTCCTGGGGAGACATGGGAGATGGGGAAGTGGGGGAAAGGAGGTGTTGTTGACCAACCCAGGGATAAGGGAACAAGAAGTGATTTAAAATCAGTGACAAAGTGGGTGTGAGAGGCCTGATAGGGATTAATCAAGAGTAATGTAGCAGAGAGAAATTACTGAAACCCAAATGGAGGCTGTGCATGATAGTGGGACAAGAGCAAAGTAAAAGGAAATAGAGGAAAGAACTGGGGGGGTAAAAGGCATTTATAAAGGTCTTAATACAGGCATGTACATAGGTGAATATATTTATATATGATGATGGAGAAATAGATCTACATGCATATAATTAATTATAGGGTTCATAGTAAGACAGCAGATGGGCATTGGACCTTCACTCAAGTACCTTCTCAAAGCAAGAACACTTTGTTCTATTAGATTGGCATTCCAGGATGCTCACCTTCCCGACATGATCACTGAAGAAAAATGTGTGCCTAAGCAAATGTGAAGAAAGCTGATGGTGGCTGACTATAAAAAGATATAGCATCTGGGGTCTTAAAGGCTTGAAAGTAAACAAGCTGCCTTCTAGCTCAGAAGCAACAAAGCCCACATAGAAGAAGCACATCAGCCTGTACGACCATGAGGTGTCAAAGGGATCAGTTATCAGGTATCAAAGAACTAAAAATCATAACATTGCGTGCCCACCTTCCTGATATGATCGCTGACAACAAATGTGGTGAAGAAAGCTGATGGAGTCTGGCTTTCAAAAGATCTAGCGTCTGGGGTCTTAAACTTTTGAAAGTAAACAAGCGACTGTCTAGCTCAGAAGCAACAAAGCCCACATGGACAAAGCACACCAGCCTGTGTGACCATGAGGTGTCAAAGAGATCAGGTATCAGGCATCAAAGAACTAAAAAATTATACTATTATAAATGAGGTGGAGTACAGATTAAGGACCCAAAGCCCATTGGTAGGTGAAGCGACATCCCCTTACAGAAGGGTCCAGGGGAGTAGATGAGCCAGTTGGGGTACAAGGTAACAGGGGAGTAGATGAGCCAGTTGGGGCACAAGGTAACAGCAATGAAATAAGCAACTTTCCTCTACTTCTTAAATGATTCCTTCCCCGCCCCCCCCCCCCCCCCAATCATGATCCCAATTCTTCCTTACAAATCTGGTTAGACCAGGGGATGTACACTGGAGCCTGGAACATGAGAAATTCAGGACAGATGATCCCTTCAGGACCAGTGGTGAGAGTGATGACACTGGGAGGGTGGAGGGAAGATGGAGTAGAAAGGGGGAATCAATTGCAGGGATCTACATATAACCTCCACCCTGGGATATGGATAACAGGGAAGTGGGTGAAGGGATACATTGGACAGGACAGTGGCATCATATGCCAAAATGATGATAATTTGTAAATAATTAAGGTTTCTTGAGGTGGGGGAGGGGAGAGGGGGGAAACATGAGGAGTTGATATCAAGGGCCTAAGTAGAAGGAGAATGTTTCAAGAAGGATGATGACAACCGATATACAAATGTGGTCTGTATACAATGGATGTATGTACTGATTGTGATAAGAGTTGTATGAGCCCCAAATAAAACGACTTTAAAAAAAAGAAAGAGCTTTATATCAAGCAGTAATAATATGTCAAGAAAGCATCCCACTTCAGTTCAACTTAAATCCATAAGTCTGCTACTAGTTTGTAAGTCCCTCTTCGGACTTATGTATCCACATGCAGTGATGCAGAATGCAGGACAATCACAGGCTGGTGGGTGGAGTTGTGTGGATCCAAGGTTGATGGAAACATGGCAGGATTCTGGCAGTTCTCAGGGCAGCCAATAAGAAGGAAGGTGAGGGGGAAGAGAGCGAAAAGAAAGCATGCCACTCCCCATCCCCTACTAGGAGAAAGAGTCAGTGGGAGGCCTGAGTGAAAAGTCTGACTCCACTCCTAGCCGAGTGTTTAGTTGGCATGCTATTGACATCTTAAATAAGTCTTCCACTCCATAAACACAAGGTATCTTTCTGTTTATTTAGAACTACTTTAATATCTTTTTAATGGTGCTTTATAATTTTCAGTGAAAGAGTATTTCACTTCAAGGTTAAATTTATTTTTCCAATGCTGTTTTATAAGCACCTCATCTTTGCTTTCTGGCACATGTTGTTGGGTTGGCCTCAAATAGATGATTTACAAATTATAAAAATAGCATAGTACTTAGATTATTTCATGTTCATCTGTTTTTCAGTTGAAACATGGTATCTGAGAAAAGCTTTGGTTCAAGGTTTAAAGATGATCTCAGTGTGACAGTTTTGGTGGTTCTTCAGGTTTTTACTGATTTACTAGGTCAGGCCTTTCACAAAGGTTTTTAGTTCTGCTCCACAATGTTTTCCAATTCTATCCAGTATCATCTTTTATTATCTTAATGAGAAGGATTAGCAATGGTAGCCGGGCACTGTCTAGTTCTTCTGGCTTCTGGACAGTCAAGGGTATGTTTTTTTGTAGGAGATTATTTCTGTAGACTTCCACCACACTCACCCCTTTGAGTCTTTAGTTTCTTTCTCTTTTGCTCTAAATGAGTAGAATCTTCCAGTTGTATCTTTGATAACCTTCATAAGCTTCTAAGACTCCAGACTCTATTTAACAAACTAGGTTGCAGAATATAAACTTTACAGACTATGTTGTATCACTTGACAAGATGCCCCATGAAATTATGATCATAAGCCTTCAAACCAAGTAAAACAATTGTGCAAAGGATTTGGATACCCTTAGGACGTGTCTCTGTGCCCTATATGTTTTATTCTTTGTATATACAGAACTCAAAAATGTGTATATATAGATATGCTTATAGAATCACCCATGTGTGCTCACATATTTATATACACAGGTACATATAAATATATATATAGTTGTACCTTCCTATGTGTGCAAGCACATATATCTATGTAACTAATCATATATATTTTTTGTTTCTGCTATTATTGCCAAAATAGCACTAAATAATCATATCACTTATTCTTCTTTATTTCTTAGTGTCATCTTTCATTTTGGTTAACAAACATTCAGTGTTGTCTTTCACATCACCAAAATTAACAAGTGATATGTTTAGAGAATGATTCCTCCTCTCTTCTTGCCCTATCCTTAAGTCAGACTACGTTCCCTGTTATTCAGAAAGTTTTCAGGTGTTAGTCACTGGACAGCCTATTCCTTTTTCCTAATCTTTTCTGAGTCTGGAAGCTCCACTGAAACCCACTCACCATAGGTGACTCTGCAGGCATTTGAACTACTGGTGGCACAGCTTCCAGCATCCCAGCAATGCACAAGCCACCACAATATGACAAACTGACTGACAGGGAGTGGGAGTTTTTAGATAGAGGAATATAACAAGTCATAACTAAGATAAATGAGAATAAATTTGTACTTATCCACATTTTAGTAAACCACATTTAGTAAACCACAAAAAGAAAACATTTTTTAAAACTAGAAATATTAGTATGTGTCAGATGTGATCCTCTGAGACCAAGACTTCACTCTGGTAAGATACATTTCCAGACACATTAGAGGAATTCCACATGAGGAAAATTCTGTTAAAAAGAGGTGAAGAGGGGCTGGCGTAGAGGTGAAGAGGGGCTGGCGTAGTGGTTGTGCGCGGGACTGCGGCCCACTGGGAGGGAGGTTCGATTCCAGCTCCACGGAGCAAAGGCTGGGCCTCCTACTCCCACCACCTGAGGACAGTGATGCCCCCCCCCCCAAACAAAACAAAACAAAAAAAAATAGGTGAAGAGGGCTGAACCCTGGTGGCATAAATTTGTGCACGAGACTGCAGCCCACTGGGATGGAGGTTCAATTCTAGCAGCGGCTCCACAGGAACAAAGGCTGGGCCTCCAACTCCCACCACCAAAAGGCAGTGATGGCAAAAAAAAAAAAAATAGGTGAGGGGGCTGAACACTGGTGGCCTAGTGGTAGTATGCAGGACTGCGGTCCACAGGATTGGCGGTTCAAATCCAGCAGCAGTTCTCCAGGAGCAAGGCTGAGCCTTCCACTCCCAGCAGAGGGCAACTATGCCAAAAAAATAGGTGAGTGAGGCCTTTTTTTTTTTTCCAAGCTAAAGTAAGACTCTATAAATAGTCCTGGGTGTTAAAGATACAGGGCATCAAAAGGCAGCTCCTTAGCTTGGAATTGATTGTGTTCTTGAGATAAAAGGGATGGTATAAGGAAGATTAGTGGGTTAATGAACATAAAGTAAGAATGAAGGGTGGAATGAAAATGTATCGCAAATTTGGCTAAAGCTGATACCTCATAGGTTGTATGAGCCAATGCTATGAAAATATATAACAGCCTGTGTGATCATGAGGTGTTGATGGAATCAGCACATCAAAGACACAGAGCAAAAAAAAATCATAATATGAATGAGGTGAGAAGTGCAGAGTGGAGACTCAAAGCCAATCTATAAGTAATTGGACATCTTCTTACATAAAGGTCATGTGGAGGAGATGAACCAGTCAGGGTGTATTAACATTCGACTTTCTTCTGCCTCTTAAATGCTTCCTCTACCACACCCACACCCACTATCATGACCCTAATTCTACATTACAAGTCTGGGCAGACCAGAACATGTACATGATGAGAGCTGGAAACACAGGGAATACAGGACAGATAAACAACTCTGGACCAATATTGAGAGTAACCATAACAAGAGGGTAAGAGGAAGGTGGGGAGATAAAGGAGGAACCAATCATAATGACCTACCTATCACCCCCTCCCAGGGGGTTGGACAGAAGACAAGGGGTAAAGGGAGACATTGGACAGTACAAGACATGAAAAAATAATGATAATTTATAAATTATCAAGTGTTTATGACAGAGGGAGGGAGGGAGAGGGAGCGGAAAAAAAGAGCTCATACCAAGGGCTCAATATGCTTGCCACAATGGAGGTATGTGTGGATTTTGATGAGTTGTACAATACAGTGATTTTTTTGGGGGGAGCATCACTGCTTCTGGTGGTCGTGAGCGCTACTCAGTAATGCTCCTGAGAGCGGTCGCTGGATTTGAACTGCCAAGCCCGCGGGCCGCAGTCCCACACTCAACCACTTACACCACCGGGGCTCTGCCCTCAATAAAGTGATTTCTGAAAAAGAAAATATACATTTAAATATTTAGGTGTGAATAGTCTGATGTGCATAATGTATCTTCATTTGGTTCAGAAGAAGAAAATTGTGTGTGTGCATACTTATGTTCAAGAAGAGAAAACAAATGAAATAAAAACTTAATAATATACAAATCTGTATAAAGAGCATACAAGCAATTCTTTAGGCTATCACTACATTTGCAAGTTTGAACTATTGCCAAATAAAATATCTAAAACAATAACCACAAAGCAATGCAGATTATCAAAATATTTCAGAGAGGAAAAGATTTTTGATCAGCAAAAATGGAGGCAAAAGGCAATGCAATTATTTCTTCATACTGTTGAAGTTGTTGTTAATGAAACTTTGAATTTTTAAAAAATCATTCAGTTGGGGGCTCCTACAACTCTTATCACAATCCACACATACATCCATTGTGTCAAGCACACTTGTACATTTGCTGCCATCATCATTCTCAAAATACTTGCCCTCCACCTGAGCCCCTGGTATCCGCTCCTCATTTTCCCCTCCTCCTCCCCGGTCCCCCGCCCTCATGAACCCCTGATAATTTATAAATTATCTTACACTGTCCAATATCTGCCTTCAGCCACTTTTCTGTTGCCCATTCTCCAGGGAGGAGGTTATATGTAGATTCTTGTAGTCATTTTCCCCTTTCTACTGACCCTACCACCACCTTCTGGTATCTTCACTCTCAGCACTGGTCCTGAAGGGTTCATCTGTCCTGGATTCCCTGTGTTTCCAGTTCCTATCTGTACCAGTGTACATTCTTTAGTCTAGCCAGATTTGTAAGGTAGAATTGGGATCGTGGTAATGGGGAGGGAGGAAGGAAGCATTGAAGAACTAGAGGAAGGTTGTATGTTTCATTGTTGCTGCACTGTGCCCTGACTGGCTAATCTCCTCCTTTTGACCCTTCTGAAAAGGAATGTCCTGTTTCTTATAGATGGACTTTAGGTCCCCAATCTGCACTTCTTCTCATTCACAATTATTTGATTTTTTGTTCTTTGATGCCTTGTACCTGATTCCTTCGGTACCTCATGATCACACAGGCTGGTATGCTTTTTCCATGTGGGCTAACCTTCAAGCCTTTAAGACCCCAGCTATTTTATCTTTAAATAGCCGGGCATCATCAGCTTTGTTTACCACTTTTGCTTATGTATTTATTTGTGTTTAGCAATCATATTGGGAAGGTTAGCACACAATATGATTTTTTTTTAATCCACTGATGCCTGATACCTGGTCTCTTCTACACCTCCTGATCACATGAAACTTTGAGTTTTGCAATTTAACCTTAGCTAAATTACCAATGAGAAGCAAGGATAAGAAAACCCAACAACACCTTTAAAAAGAGAAACATAATTTTAGGTAGCTATTACTCATAATTCCTTGGCAAATGGCCTGCTAAGAAGAAGAAGAAGAAGAAAATGCAACACAGAAGGAAGTGTGTGGTGTGATGTGTGACACAAGGTTTAATAAAAGAATTAGTAAACAAATAAGCAAGCAATTCCTAATAAACTTTGAGTCAAAGCAAAATTTAATGTGACTTTATTTGGGGGATAAAGAGATTCTAGACAACAGTAAAATGAAAGATGAGAGAGTATAATACAGAGTAAGAAGCATTCTAATATCCTAATGTTTTATGTCAATTCTGCATGTTAAAAAATTTATAAAGCAATTAAAAGTAAGCAAAGGACTCTTAACTCCTTAGATGATGGGAATAAAGAAAATATGATCACCTCTTCTTTCAAAAGATAAGAAAAGGCATAACAGAGGAAATATACTCTAGTGTAAATATATTTAAATCATAGAAAATATATAAGTTATACAGTGGAAAACCCACAGAAAAGTCAAAGCACACTAATATCTGTGGCTAGGCATTGTAAATTATACAATCCAAATCTGAAGGAGGGAACTGTCAGAGCTTAAATTGTGAGGTTCTGGTGTGCAGAAGCCTATGGATGACAGTGGAAATGCAAAATACATTTTTTTAGGATCTATGCAGGGACTATGCCTCCAGTGATCTCCCTATAATCATTATTGAGGGGTAGGAATAACCTGTTGATCAGATGGAGTATTGTAGAGATAACTATAGTAAATTAAAATGATTAATCTCACTTAAATGGTTAAAAACTTGTCATCTAATTTCCCTTTTAATACACTTTGTGCTTGATCCGGTTTTAAATATTTTCTCTGTCCCTCCACCCCCAATATTGGGGTTTATCTTTGTTGTACTTTGTCATTGTTGGTAACTTTCTTGACTCTCGTGTATTTTTGTATTTTTTTGTATAAGAAATCCAGAATGAAATAATCTATAGTGACAATAAACTAGAATAAGTATTCTTGGGGAGTATGGCAGGGGAGGTAGGGAGTAGTGGGGAGCTGATATCGAGGATTACAAAAAGTAAGAAGATGTTTTGAAACTGTCTGTGGTAGTGATTTCACAGCACTTCTTGATATGGTTGAATGGTATGATTAGGTCTAGATTTGGTCCTATTAAAATGGTTTGAAAGGAGAAAAAAGTCAAAGCAAACCAGTATATGTACATAATATATACATTTATATCTGTTTATTTCACCACAAATTTCAGCAATATGATAGAGAATACAAAAAAGAAGACCCAAAAGGATATACAGAGCATGGAACCACTTCATAAATGGAAAAGTTAGACAAAATGTTATAATAGCAACTATTCATGTATATTTGAACACAAATATAGTAGCAAAATTATGCAAACATGAACAACTAAAAGAAATTGCCTCTGAGTAAATTGAGATTGGAAAAGGGTAGCAGAAATGAGAATGCTTTTTAACTGCATTTCATATTTATTGTTGTCATTAGATATCATTTGGTTGGTTCTAATTCCCAGTAACAGCAGAGAACAATAGTGTCTCATCTTGTGCCATACGCACAATCTTGGCACTGCTTGAGCTTTTTGCTGGAGCCACTCTGCCAATCCATATTGTTGAGGTCCTCTTTTTCAGGATCTGGTCCTTCCTGATGACATACCTGAAGGATGCGAGATAAAGTCTTGCCAACTCAGTTTTAAGAGCATTCTGATGGTATGACAAATTTTTGTTGTTGTTCTTGGCAGTCTTTATTGTATTTAATATTGTTCACCAATACCTTAATTCAAAGGCATCAAGTTTTCTTACTACTCATTATCTTTATTGTGTAGTTTTTGCATACTTATGAAGTGATTGAAAATACCCTAATAATCTCATCAGCATGTTTGCTAAAAAGAGAGTGAGAGAGCACTATGAAGTGAATTAAGAGATCTGTTTTGCTAGGGAATGTCTTTCTAAAATTTGTCCATTTTTTCTAGACTTTCAAATTTGTAACTAGTCTTTTTTATCTCAGTTGGTTCCAATGTTACATTGTAAGCTCATGAGCATATTAGAGTACCCAGGTGCAAAGTTATTAAACATTTTAGTCCATAGTCAAATGCTTTAAACTGTGGACCATACTCTTAGGGGACATTAATATCAATTAACATAAAAAAGAACACAAAGAATGGTCTGTATCTTCCTTTAATCAGTATCTACTGAGCTCTTAAATTTTTGGCAATGGCTGTCACTGGTGCAATTATTGGTCCCTTCCACTCCAGAGCAAAGAAGAGTTTTTAAAAAATCAATGAATTTGAATGAATAATCAATGATGAATTGAAAATATTAGCCCCAAAGGCTAATGGTCCAGGTGAACTCCATTCTCCATAACCCTGAGAAGAGAAGGACCAAATGGTGCCCGGTGACCACTGTTGACTATATCCTGGACAGAGTCATTAACAAAAGAACAGGCATAATGGCCTGAAGGAGACTGGCAGAACCCAGTAGACTATGACCGTTAGACAACCTACAAACCTAGAACTTCAAACCATGGTGCAACTTTCAGTCAAATAATGGATAGGCCCTGATTAATGGCAACAGAGAGGGACGCTCTTCTGAAAACAGTCATCCATTCATGATCAAAGGGGCAGCATTTTCCAGGGAAAGGTGAAGAAAGAAGGTCAAGTACAGAAGGAAACAGGGAGGAAATGAGAAGAACGTGGTCACTTTGTAGGCATTTTTGAAATTCATGTCAAAAATCAAAATGTGTACTAATTATTGAATGGAAAATCAACTTGCTCTGTAAACATTTACCCAAATTCCAACTAGAAGTTAAAAAGAAAAAAGTTCCAGAGCTGTGGGAAACTGAGAACCAGGAAGAGTATGTGGACAAATTCTTTACGCTCATAAGCAAGGAGCCTGGGAGGCCACCATTCTGGGGGAGGAAGGCCTTCTGATTTGTGAATTGGAGATGAGTTCCAGTCACATTCTCCTGTTTAAAAATCACCCCTACAGTGTCCTCCCATAGCAGTGCTACCTTAATGATACCTCTTACAAACACAAGGCTGATTATAGACAGAGGCTTTTATCTATAGGAACAGATATGTTTCTGATTAGGTTTCTGCCCCAATGCCCTCAGGGACCGGGAGGGTCAAGATACTGCCCACTTTATTGTGTATGTGATTGATAGGGCTTGTTAACCCCAAGACTATATATACATATTGAAGAATTCACTCTTTCTCCCTCGGTCTTTCTCCTAACTCTATGGAAGAGGTGAGCCTTTACACAGTTTTGTCTGTTGTCTTTATTTTCCCTTTCAATTGCACAACTGCTCTTTAGGTCCCATTTGGTTGTGGGCAGGCCCCACACAAAGCAATTATAACTAAAATTTAATGTCTTATATCTGAATTGTAGCTATATGGGTAGCTTTTGGATTAATTTTGAACTTTCCTGTGTATTTTGAATATTTTATAATTAAACACTTAAATATTAAATCTATGCATTTTATATTTGTTAATCAAAATTTCCTAAGGTACAGAGAAAATCAGTTGACATGGGTGCCTGGGTGATGCTGGTCATTCCTGGTTGCCCTTCTTCCAGAGATTCATCCTCTGCTTGGCAGAGCCCTGCCAACTGCATGACCCTACCCAGACTCCCAGGTCAGCTGCTTCACACACTTCACTGGTGGGAGACTCTCCGGGAGACAGGTTGTGAGAGAAAAAAAGGTCAAGTTGTGAGTCAGCATTTACTCATTGGCAGTGAGTGAGTGCCTACATTCAAGAGGGTGTTTCAGAGTCTCTTTGGCATCTATTTTAACCTTTTTGACAAGGTAACATGTGACCAAGAATCGATGGTAAGAAAGGAAAAAAAATCCATGAATATATTGGCAAAAAAACAAGTCTCCAGGAATTGACTCAGCACCAACTAGGATGCTTCAATAAGTGAACGCAACTTTGGAAGCCCTCATTTACAATGCTAAGACATTTGGAAGACAGCTGCTTGGCCAACTGACTAGAAGAAATTCATGTATATGCCCATTCCACAAAAAGATGATTCATCAAAATGAGTAAATTATTATGCAATACAGTAATATCACACACAAATAAAATTTTAAGACAGTTGCAGTGATACATAGGTCAGGAACTGCTAGAAATTCAAGTCAGATTCAAAGAGGACATGGAATAAGGGATATCAGCTGGAGAGAATACTAGAAAGCAGAGAATACAATAAATTTTACTGTGTATTACGGAACACACAAAGACATCAAAACAAAATATGGATATGCTTGTGGAGAATAGGAATTTCAGAATGCTTAATTGTGCTCAGGTGGAAAAGTACATAGACCATTAAGAAAAGGGATCACTGCATGGTTTAAAATCAGGAAAGGTGGACCGGGGTCCGTTGCGGAGTGCCCCTGGTCCGGGGAAACGAGCACGGCTGGAAAGGCGGCCTCCCCCTCGCCAGTCACGCACCGCATGTTAATGCGGAACCTGGTGCTAAACCATTCGTAGACGACCTGCTTCTGGGTCGGGGTTTCGTACGTAGCACAGCAGCTCACTCGCTGCTGCGATCTATTGAAAGTCAGCCCTCGACACAAGGGTTTGTAAAAAAGAAAAAAAAAAAGGGAGAGAAAAAAAGAGAAGAAAAAGGGAAAGCAAGAAAAAAACCCAGGAAAGTTGTGCATTAGGGTTTTATCCATTTACTATACTTATTCAATCTGTATGTTGATCGAATCATCCAACACGCTGAGTTATAAGACAACTGGAAGAATAATCATTAATAGCTTAGCATATACGGAGGATACAACCCTGCTTCCTGAGAGTGAAGAAGACTGAGAGCACTTAGTGATATACATAAAGGACTACAGCCTTCAGTGTGGATTACACTTCAACATAATGAAAGCAAAAGTACTCATAATTGAACTAGGAAATAGCATCATAGTAAATAGAGAAATGAATTAAATTTTATTTGTAACCACAATCCACATCCATGGAAGCAACACTCCAGAAGTCAATTGACATATTGCATTGGACTAATCTTCACAAGAATTCTTTAGCATGCCCCCAAACAAGCGGATGCTTTCTTCAACAAGTGGTGCTGGAAAAAATGGATACTTACTTGCAAAAAATTGAAGCAAGACCTTTACCTCACTCCATGTACAAGCATAAACCCAAGGTGGATCACAGATCTCGAATAAAACTCCCAGCTATTAGGGCCATCAACAAGGGAATTGGGACAAACCTAAGAACTTTGGTGTAGGGGATACATAGGCTATCAGAAAAAGGGAAGGACACACAGAGGAAGAACAAGTTGACAAGTGGGATATACTGAAGATAAAGCACCTGTGTATAGGCTGAGCCCTGGTGGCATAGTGGTTGAGTGCGGGACTGCAGCCCACGGGGTTGGTGGTTCAAATCCAGCAGCAGCTCTCCAGGAGCAAGGCTGGGCTTCCCACTCCCACCAGAAGGCAGTGATGCCCCCCAAAACCAAACCAAACCAAACCAAACAACAACAACAAAACACCACAGTGTATATAGAAAGACTTTGCCAAGAGAGTAATGAAATCCCACAGACTGAAAAAAACATCTTTAGCAAAGACGTAATAAGTAATAAGACAAAGACCTTATTACTAAAATCTACATTATTTTGCTAGCCTACAATAAGAAATAAACAAATAACCCATTGAGGAATTGGTCAAAAAACCTGAACTGAACTTTGTTTCACAGGGATGGAAATCCAAATGATCAATAGACATATGAGAAAATGTTTCGGATCATTATCAAAAGAGAAATGCAAATTAAAATAACTAGGAGATATCAACTAACACCTTCAAAGATAGCCCAATTTAAAAAAATCAGAATGCAATAAGTTTTGGAAGGGGTGTGGTGAGATAGGAACTCTCACCCACTACTGGTGGTCCTGTAGGTATGTCCAGCCAGTTATCGAAATTGATTTGGAGATACCTGAAACAAATGGAAATTGAGCTACCATATGACCCAGCAGTCTCCCTTCTGGGCATATACCCAGGAAAAGTAAGAAACAGACCATTACCAGACACCTGTGCTCCGATGATCACATAAGCACAATTCACAATCACAAAGAATTGTAAATAATCTAAATTTCCATCAAGCAACAAATAGATTTAAAGACTGGTACAACTGAGTACTATATATCCCTAAAAAGCAGTGATGAACCCATGAAGCACAATGCCTCATCGTACGAGTTAGAGGAAATTATCCCAAGCAAAGTAAGCCAAGTAGAAACAAGTACAACATGAGTTCACTGAGGTAAGCTTACAAAATACAAGTGGCATAGGGGGAAAGACATTAAATAAATAAATTCCTGAGTCAAGGTCCAGGCACTCTGACGGGTGTCAGACCTAACCCTGGATGCATATGGCAGCCAACTAAGAAGGAGGGAGAGAGATGGGGAGAGGGGGAAAGAGAGTATATATCCTGGCCCACCAAGCCTTGATGAGAACATTCTTGTTCAGAGTAGCTAATGCATGGAGAGGTTCATAGGGCTGGCCCCACCACAAGACACAACCCACACTAACTCACTATCCCACAGCACTATGCAGGACAGCACTGAAGACATATTGCAGGAATTGTGCCCCGGTCTGGTCTGCCCACCCCACCCCCCACCCCGCAAACATGTGTGAAACACAAAGGGAACACAAATGAGCAGAAAGGGAAGCAAAGCAATAAAGTTCCTGAGAAATCCAGATTTCCAGAAAATCTATTTCAGAATCAATGGGCAGGGTTTGGCACCTCACCAGACTCAACTGAAAAACATTCATAAGAATCAGCAAGCATATCTGGAACTAGTTATAGGCTATTTCTTTTTTTGCTTATGCCTATTCATATAAGATAGGCAGAATAAATAATCGCGAGGAGATAACAACAGCACTCATGGCTCTGCGGGGACAGGGGAGAGGAGAAAGTGGGGGAAAGGGAGGAGGGGAACCAATAAGTTCAGGGACAAGGGAACAACAAAAATGGTGGGGGGGGGGCCCACTGCTCACGGTACTCAAGTGAGGAACCCGTAGCCCACCAGCCTTCTGTGGTGATCCACTTGCAGCAGGCACCACTGCGTACCCCCCTGTGGAACTCCAGTCTGCTGTGGGCTATACTATCGCGGCTCCTGGTGAGATTATGCAGTGCACTGCCATCCGTGTGGGTCCAAAACAATCCAACCAGTAGCCCCTGAGAGGACCATCCAACTGGCCCTCCAAATAACGGAATATTGGTTTACTAGGGAGAGTGGAGCCACAAGTGAATAAAGTGGTAGGCTAATTCCAAAGTGAAATTAGTCACAGGAAGTTCAAAAATACACTCCTGCAAGTGTCCCAGAGAGAGCCTGTCCTCTTTGAGTCCCTGGAAAATGGCACCTAGTTCCTCTAAAACAATGCAACACAAACAGCAATCAGCCCCAACAACCTCAATGGAAAAACAGGAAAAACAAAAGGCAATGGCAGAAGATGTCCTGACCTAATGACCTGCATAGAAGAAGCAAACATTGATATGCCACAGAAAGAAATTTTCAGAATGCTATGTGGAGTCATATAGAAGATGAGAGAAACAATACAGAAAAAGGATGACTTGATAAATGAGATAAAGACCACACACCAAAGGAAAATACAAGAACTTAGGGATGAGATAACAAAAACCAACTGGAGGAAACAGAAAACTGCATCAGTGACCTAGCAGACTTCAGCAAGCACAAACAAAAATCTAATAAGATCATGAAAGAAACTGAAGAAAATATAAGAGCTATGTTTGATGCTATGAAGAGGAACAGCATCAGAATTACTGGTCTACCAGAGGAAGATAGAACAAAGAAGTCATCTGCAACAATAGTCAGAGAATTCTTGAAGGAAAACTTCCCCAGCTTAATGAATGAAAACCAGCCAACCATTCAGAAGACTGAAAGAACACCAGCTAGACTGAATCTCAAGAAGAATTCACCAAGGCACATAATAGTTAAACTATCCAAGTTTGAGGAAAAAGAGAAAATCATGAGAGCAGCTAGGGGGAAAAAAGCAATCACATATAAAATTTCCCAAATAAGAATATGCTCAAATCTATCAGTGGACACTATGAAGAAGAGGAGAGAGTGGAGTAATATATTCCAAAAATTGAAGGAAAATAATGCAAACCAAAGAATACTCTACCCAGCCAAATGATCTATCAAGACAGAAGAAGAAGTAAGAGATTTCCTAGACAAAGAAAAATTCAAAGAATATGTTAGAAGAAAGCCAGCCCTACAAAAGATCCTTGCTGACCCAGTATGGGCAGAAGACCAGCACTCATCAAGCATAAGTAGAGAAAGTCACATAGAATAAACTCACCCAGAGTGCAACAAATAGAAAGCAGCCCCCAAAATAGTAATGGCTTAAGGCTGGAAAGAATTCAAGAATGATCAACCCAAACACATACAACATACTGAAAATAAAGGGAGGTGAGAAAACATTTAACACAGAATGTATAAGATGACATCATATATTCCACAGTTGGAGATAATAACCCTAAATATCACTGGTCTGAACTCAGGAATTAAAAGACTGAGGCTAGTAGACTGACTTAGAAAACACAACCCATGAATCTGCTGCCTATAGGAGACACATCTTAAAACTCCAGACCAAAAAAAATAGACTGAGAATCAAAGGCTGAAGAAAGGCATACCAAGCAAACAATTAAAAAAAAAAAAAACAGGGACAGCAATCCTAATCCGGATAAAATTGACCTCAAATTGTAAACCATAAGAGGAAATAAGGAGGGACACATATAATGCTCAAGGGAATGGTAGACAATGAACCAATAAGCATTTTAAACATATATTCCCCGAATGAGAGACCCGCTGAATACGTAAACCAAACACTCCAAAAAGTGAAAAACGAAATCAAAGCCTCAACAGTTATTGTGGGTGATTTCAATACACCACGCTCTGAGAGACAGATCACAGCAAAAGAAATTCAACAAGGAGGCTAGAGAGGTAAACACTACAATTAGACAATTTAACTGGATAGATATTAGAGAGCTTTTTATCCATATACAAAAATATTCACATTCTTTCCTAGTCTACATGGCACATATTTGAAGATAGACCACATGCTGGGCCATAAAGTTATTGTACATAAATTTAAGCACATTGATATCATACAGACCTCTGCCTCAGACCACGTGTCATGAGGCCAGAAATCAACAAGAGGAAGATAGAGAAAACAAGAACAAATAACTGTAGGATGAATAACTCTGTTGAAAAAGGTGTGCATACTGGCCCAGATCAGAAATGAAATTAGGAAATTTTTAGAAAACAATGAGAATGAAAACATGATATATCAAAGCTTATGGGACACAGCAAAGGCAGTTATCAGAGGAAGTTTCATAGCAGTACATGCACATCTGAAAAAGCAAAAACGTCTTATACCCAATATGTTGGCACAGAATTTACATTGACTAGAGAAGAGTCAGCAGGACAACCGCACTAATAGCAAAAGAAAAGAAATAATAAAAATCAGGGCTGAAATTCAGGAGAGGGGAAATAAGAAAACAATGGGAAAAAAATCAATGCTGGTAAAAATTGGTTCTTTGAAAGGATTAGCAAAATTGATGAACCAATTGCAGATTTAACCAAAGAAAGGAGGGAACAAATTTCAATAGCAAGACTGAGGGATGAAAGAGAGGACATCACAAATGACTCTAATGAAATCAAAAGGATAATTACAAAGTAGTACAGAGGACTATACTCCAATGAATACAAAAACTTGGAAGACATGGAAAAATTCTTGGAAAAACAGTCCCTCCCTAGACTATCCCCGATGGATGTCCAGAATCTCAACAGACCCATAGCAAAAGGAGAAATAAGTAAGGTTATCAAGGGATTGCCAGCAAAAAAAATCACCTGGATCAGATGGCTTTACAGTAGAATTCTACCAAGCATTCAGGGAAGAATTTAGACCAATCCTACACAAACTCTTGACTACGGGAAGACAGGGACTCTCATCCACTGCTGGTGGACCTGTAGGTATGCACAGCCACTCTGGAAATCAATTTGGTGATATCTACAACAGATAGAAATTGAGCTACCATGCAACCCAGCAATCCCCCTACTGGCCATATACCCAGAAGAGGCAAGAAACAAACCACAACCAGACATCTATGCTCCAATGTTCATCACAGCAGAGTTCACAATTGCAAGGAGTTGGAAGCAGTCTAAATTTCCATCAACTGATGAATGGAGTAAAAAGCTGTGGTACATACATACAATGGAGAATTATGCATTGGTGAAAAACAGTGTTGAAAAACACATCACCACATGGAGGAAATTATGCTAAGTGAAGTAAAGCAAGTGCAAAATACATGTACAACATGAGTCCGCTGAGATAAGCTTTAAAAAAACGCAAAAGGGGCATAGAGAAACCACTACTCTATACAGAAATTCCTGGGGGTAGGTCCAGGTAGTATGGTTGGGTCCAGACCAACTCCCAGGCTACATATGGTAGCCAACTGCAGGGGATATGTGTTTGTGTGTGTGTGTGTGTGTGTGTGTGTGTGTGTGTGATGGCGATGTGTAGAGAGGGAATGGGGTACTAATCCTCCCAAGGGGAGTGTATTGTTTATATTTCCACAAGGAAAGAGAGACTAAACGTAAACCTGGTGTTCCAGGATGTGAATGCAATGTGAAAGCATGGAGCATGCAGGAGGGGTCTGAGGGCCCAATCCCAATCCCAACTACGTGGATAGCCGCCTCTCCCTCCAGATGAATTTGCCTTAGAGGACAACCCTGAAGCTGCAGCTTGGGGAATGAGGCATGCCTGACAAGAGCACATGAGAACAAATGAAGGGGGATGAAGACAGAATGGAGGGCATCCTGGCCCACGGAGCCTTGAGCTGTTTCCACTCAGAACAGCCAATGCACAGAGAGGATCATCTGGCCAGCCCCGCTATGAAACACAGCACCCCAAACTGACCCAAGGCCTATGGGCCAAAATGGAGAAGCAGGATCGGAATTGTACCCTGTCTGATCCAATAACACGATGGCAAAACACTAAAGGTATGCATCAGAGTATGGAGTTCTCGAGGGAGTGCCAAGGATACACTTTGGGACCAGGGTGTGGCACCCCATCAGATTCAACTAGGGGACACTTCTTGATGTTAGTGAACAGACCTTGAACTATTTACAAGTTTTTATTTTGTTATTTTTTTTAACTTGTTTATATATATCTTATGGACATTGGTTTGTTGTTGTTGTTTTTGTTGTTATCCTTATTTTATTTTCTTTGGTTGCTTCATCTTAGGATGCCTGGGTTTTTTGTACATATTGTTATCTCTGCAGGTGTATCTAGATAAGATAGTATGGATGAACAGTCTGGAGGAGAAAACAATTGGACTGATGATTCTGGGGGTGGTGTGGGGCATGGGAGATGGGGAGGAAGGGGAAAGGAGGTGGTGTTGACCAACCCAGGGATAAGGGAACAAGTGATTCAAAATCAGTGACAAGATGGGTCTGAGAGGCCTGATAGGGATTGATCAAGGATAATAAAACAGAGAGAAAATTACTGAAATCCAAATGGAAGCTGAGCATGATAGTGGGACAACAAGAAAGTAAAAGGAATTAGAGGAAAGAACTGAGGGGTAAAGGGTATTTATAGAGGTCTAAATATAGGCATGTACATAGGTGAATATATTTATATATGATGATGGGGAAATAGATTTATGTGCACATACTTATAGCATTAGTATTAAGACAGCAGATGGGCATGTAACCTCCACCAAAGTACTACCTCAATGCAAGAACACTTTGTTCTATTAGATTGGCATTCCATAATGCTCAACTTCTTGACAAGATCACTCAAGACAAATATATGCATAAGCAAAAAAGGTGAATAAAGCTGATGGTGCCTGGCTTTCAAAAGAAATAGCTTTTGATAAAAGGCTTGAAAGTAAACAAGCAGTAATCTAGCTCAGAAGCAACAAAGCCCACATGGAAGAAGTGTTCCAGCTTGTGTGATCACAAGGTGTTAAAGAGATCAGGTATCAAGCTTTGAAGAACTAAAAATCATAACATTTCGTGGCTACCTTCCTGATATGATCTGATGACAAATTTGTGCATAAGCAAATGTGGTGAAGAAAGCTGATGGTGCCCAGCTATCAAAAGATGTAGCATCTGGGGTCTTAAAGTTTTGAAAGCAAACAAGCAACCATCTACCTCAAAAGCAACAAAGCCTACATGGAGAAAGCACAATAGCCAGTGTGACCAAGAGGTGTCAAAGGGATCAGGTATCAGGCATGAAGGAACTAAAAATTATATTACTATAAATGAGGGGGAGTACAGATTGAACACCCAAAGCCCATCAATAATTAAAGTGATATCTCCTTACAGAGAGGTCTCAGGGAAGAGAGGAACCAGTCAAGGTACAGTGTAGCAACAATGAAATATGCAACTTACCCTAATTCTTAAATGCTTTCTCCCACCCACTATCATGATCCCAATTCTACCTTCTGCAACCAGCTGGACCAGGGAATGAACACTGAGACAGATAGGAGCTGGAAACATGGGGAATTCAGGACAGATGATCCTTCTTGACCAGTAGTGAGAGTGGTGATACTGGGAGGGTGGAGGGAGGATGAAATAGAAAGGGGTAACCAATTGTAGGGATCTCATATAACCTCTTCCCTGGGGTGTGGACAACAGGGAAGTGGGTGAAGGGAGACATCGGATAGTGTTTGATATGACAAAATAATGATAATTTGTAAATTTAAAGAATTCATGGGGGGATGGGTTGTGGGGAGGGAAGGGAACTATGTGAAGCTGTTACCAGGGCCTAAGTGGAAGGAGGATGGTTCAAGAATGAGGATGGCAGCAAATGTGCATACAATTGATGCATGTCTTGATCATGATAAGAGTTGGATGAGCCACCAATAAAATTTTTTAAAAATTATAAGTATTTTAAAAGGGAGAAAAAAGAGAAAATGATAATGGCAACGCAAGAGCCCTCAATAAAAATATTCAATTTATAAAAAAGAAAGAAAGAATTTTATATATAGGAGCAATTGAATATTGAGAAAACATCCCAGCCCAGGGCAGATCACGTCCATAAGTCCAATATTAGCCCATATGTCTGACACCAATCTATAAATTCCTCTTCAGACACATGCAACACATGCAATGATGCTGAATGCAGGGAGATCACAGACCAATGGGCAGAAAGTTTTGTGAATTCCATGGCAGTGGAAGCATCTCAGCACTGGAGTGTGTCTCCTCATGACTCCTCTAGCTCCAGGACTCTAGTGTAGCTCCATGTGTTTTTTCAACAGGAATGCCTCCCAGGGAGTTGTGCACGTGTCCCGACTCCAGGGAGCTATTTATCTCCTTAGCTCCTTCAAATGAGGACATCAAGCTGTGATCTAATTGTCAGGTTAACTTCACCCCCTTCACTCTTAAGTCCCAATTGACAAAAGATTATGTAATGACCACAATGATTCTGAAGTGTCAATGAGATCAGGTATCAAGCATCAGAAGACCTCAAACAATTATATTGATGCAAACAATGGAGGGCGGGGTGAGAGTAGAGACACAAAGCCCACCTGTAGACCGTTGGACATCCCCTCACAGAAGGGGACCATGAAGAAGGAATGAGTCAGCCAGGGTGCAGTATAGCACAGAAAAGATACAACATTCCTCTAGTTTTTTAATGTTCTCCCCCTTCCCCAATATCATGACCTCAGTTCTACCTTACAAATCAGGCTAGACTGGAGCATACACTGGTACAGATAAGAGCTCTTGACACAGGGAACCCAGATCAGATAAACCCCTCAGGAACAGTGATGGGAGCAGTGATAATGAGGGTAAAGATAAGGTAGGAAGAGAAAGGGGAAAAATGGGGAACTGATCAGAAAAATCAACGAATAACGCCTCCTCCCCAGGGATAAACAATAAGAAACGTGGGTGGAGGGATACAGTGGTAGTAAAGGCGGGCTAGCAAAGAAGAATACAATGAGATGACCGATTCAGTGGCTGTAACCATGACCTGAAAGTTAGCCAAGTGTATCCGAGTGGAGGCGGTCTGGAAGGTGTTCTCTCGGTTGTTCTGTCTCTCTGATGTCAGGGTGTCCACATGTCAGGTAGTGATCTGCAAGCAGGTCAAAACCATCATCCACTCCGTGGGGAAAAAGACAAGGCTGCAGAATTACAGTCTTGGAAACTCCTTGGCTGGTTCTACCCTGTCCTGCAGCAAGCATGGCGTGGAGGCGTCGGGCCTCCCTGGCAGGGACTTGGTGAGAGCGGGGCAGCGGCATCTGGCGTCAGGTTGGTAGAAGCTGTACCCTGTGTTCAGTGCACCTCCTGCCCAGCAGCTCCTCCTCCTCCAAATTCCTGCCTCCCAGCCCTGGGATGGTATTTCCCCCACTCTTCCCTCGGCAGCATTGTGGGTGGTAATAGCTTCCCCCCATCGCTAGTCCCTGGAGACTTTTCCACACACTTGATCATGCCCCAAACCCTGGGAGTTGTCTGGTCATGAAAACGGATACATTTTAACCCCAAGAATAACTGGAGAAAGCAATGGCTAATGTTTGTTGTTTGTTTCTAGAACTCTTGATGTGGGTGTGAGTATAAGTAGGTGTCCACAATCTGTGCAAAAATCACCTTGTCATGAGCATGTGTTGGTTGACAATTTCCCTGTCAAGAGAGATTATGGCTTTTTCCTATCTTGCAAGACGGTGGGTGAAAAGGCTGAGAAGAAACAGACACCAGGGAGAAGAAGCCCGAAGTCAAGGAAGCAGGTGCCAGTGGCCAAGTTGAGGCTCAGGTCCAAGAGCCCAAGAAGAGGGAGCCTGGAACCTGGTTCTTAGCAGAGGACTCTGAGGGTCTCCCTGCTCCACCTTGTGTTTCCGAAAAGCCATGCCCAAGAGGCAGTGCTCGGTGCCAGTTCCAGTGCTGAGAAGGAGAAGGTCCTGGCCACTGTCACCAAACCAGTTGGTGATGATAAGAAGGGCGGGACCCAAGTGGTGAAGCTGCACAAAATGCCTAGATATCAGTCCACAGAAGACGCGCCTCGGGAGCTGTGGAGTGTGGGCAAAAAACCCTTTGGTCCGCACATCAGGAGACTGTGGCCAGCATGACTCGGGCACCCTTCAATCATCCTCACCCAGCACCACCGAGGCAAGGGAGTGGTCTTCCTGAAGCAGCTGGGCAGTGGCGTGCTGCGGTGACTGTACCTCTCTCCTTTCATCAAGCTCCTCTGCACAGAAGACACCAGACATTTGTCTTTGCCACCTCCACCAAAATCAATATCAGAAGTGTAAAAATCCAGAAGCATCTCATGGATCCCTTGTGATGGTCATGTGCTTATGTCAATTTCATGATTGAGATGTAGGGGTGGAGTCTAGCCTGTTAATCTGGAAATAGCCATTGAGTAGGCAATGAAGCCTCTGTGTGGGCATGGCTTTCTCCTGAGACTTCTGGGAAATCTCTCGATATATCCCTCGTGGAGATGAGAAGCCATTTCCCCAGTTGTTGGGAGTCAGTCTCTGAGACAACGAATTACAGACAAGATGGCAGTATCCGAGGAGCTGGGGGAGCAGGAGGAGAAGCCACACAGCCTTGCCCTGATGGAACCAGACCTCTGAAGCTGGAGAAGCCATGTGGAGACCCCTGCCAGTGCTGAGTTGCTTCTACCACCACTGGATGCTATTGATGGACCCTGAGCCCTAGAAGCGAGGAGCCATGGAGAGACCCCCGCCAGTGCCAAGATCCTGCACCCACTGACCTGTGACTTCATGAGCCAAAAGGAGACTTTGTAGACTGGTATTGGGCCTTGGGCTAATATCAGATTTATGACTTTGAACTGGACTGGGTTGGAATGCTTTCTTTATGTTCCATTCCTTTTGTATATAAACCTTACCCTTATATCCATATGTGTGTCTATGAATTTGTTTCTCTAGTCTACCCAGACTAACATACCCCTACTTCAAGAAAAAGCTGCAGAAGACCAGATGCCAAGAAGGCCAGATCGATCTTTGTGACACTGAGAAAGAGAAATAGGAGATCAAATATCAACACTAGGCGGATCAGAAAGCCATGGACTTCCACATTTGGGCAAAAATCAAAGCTGGTTCCTAGCTCCAAGGCTACTTGCCTGCTACCTTTGCACTCACAAATGGGATTTAGCCTCACAAATTGGTGTTCTAGATTTTTGCAAAGAACTTAGTTAAATAACTCAAAGTTAAGAAAAGAGACAGAGAGATATTATGGCTGACATGCTCAGGGACTGAATCCTTTTAGGGTTCATGATAGAAGAAACATTTTAAAGGGTTCACTTATTTATTCACTTATTTTTAAAAATAGTTTTATTTAAATACAATTCATATATCATACACTTTGATAGTTTGGTATTATCAAAAAGAGTTGTATAATCTGCACCATAACCAGTTTCAGAACTTTTCTTTCTTCTTGTACTCTTTGCCACTAGCTCCCCATTTCCCTCGAACCTCCTCTCTCAATACCCTAATAAGCCATTCACCCAATTGCTGTCTTTATAGATTTACTGATGCTGGATTTCATATACTGGAAAACATACAACAAAAAGCCCAGTGTAGGCTGAACCCCGGTGGCGTAGTGGTTGAGTGAGGGACTGTGGCCCCTGGCTTGGTGGATCAAATCCAGCAGCAGCAAGGCTGGGTAGCTCCCATGACCACCAGAGGGCAGTGATGCAAAAAAACAAAAACAAACAAACAAAACCCAGTGTATTGGGTCAGAGTTGATTAGAGAAACAAATCCAGGGACATTCAGCTGTGTATAAGAGAGCTTTATATAAAAGAGTAATTATATATTAAAAACATCTAGGCCTAGTCCAGATCAAGACCATAGTCTGATATCAGCCCACGTGTCGAATACTGATCTGTAAATTCCTATCCAGACTCATGCAACACATGCCATGATGCTGAATGCAAGAAGATCACAGGTGAGTGAGTAAAAATTCTTGTGGATCCAGTGGCAGTAGAAGCATGTCAGCACTGGTGGGGTCTCCGCATGACTCTTCTAGATCTATGAGAGTCTCAACAAAAGGGAAGTGAAGTAGAGAGAGCGTGGCCCACCTCCTGGTAGGAGAGGAAGTTTTAGGAGAGGAAGTTTCCCAAATCTTCATGAGAAGATCATGCCCACAAGAAGGCATCATCAGGTGCAACGTCTACACTTATTTATCAAGTTGACATGAAATTATGCAAATACCACACCTAGCAATAAAAACAATAAAAACCCCAAAGCTAATAATAGCAAAACAAACCAGAGAAAAGGCACAATAAAAAAGAAAGCAGGAGATACTAAAAACAAGAACAGATTTTAAAAAGAGTTAAAGGGAGATCTCATGATAAGGTGTCAGATTTTAATTTAAGTGGTTTTGAAACTATACACTTTGCATTACACTCTACCTTATAGCAAGGGCACTCATATTCCTGGTCCACAGCCACAGGGAATTCACTGGAGGCTCTGTCCATAGGAGTTTCCCCTTCATCATTCCTTTTAGTACGTTTAATTTTGCTAAAGTGCTTCTCTATGACAAAAATTGTGCTAAGAAGCAGAAATATAGTGCTGAGAAAGATAAAATCTTTGCAACCAAGAGTACACAGTTGAAAATGGAAGATGTGCAAGTCTAGTAGGAAGGAAAATGATAAATGCTAAGAAGGGGAAAACAGCAGGCACTATATAATAACCCAAGGAGCCCCAAAAATGAAGTGGGTTAGATGTTGAGCTGCTAACCACAAGGGTGGGAGTTCAAACCCACTACATGTTTTGTTGGACAATTGTGGGTCTTTCTGCTTTCTGGCATTCCTACGGAGCAGTGCCACCCTGTCCTCCAGGGTGGATTCCATTGCAGTGGGAGTGGATGTGATACCCAGATGGGAACACAGGGTGCTTTGGGAGAACCAATCAGTCTTGTGTCACCAGGGAAGCTTTCTCAAAGCAAATAGCATTAATATGATACTTTTGAGCCAAATCAAGTTCAACTGCTGAAGAACAGTGAATGAAAGGTAGTGAGCGTTGTTGTTGTTAGGTGCCATCCAGTTGGTTCAGCCCAGTAGCAACCCTGCGCACAAGAGAAGGACTGACTGCATGGTCCTGCACTGTCCTCGCAATCGTCGTTATCCTGGAGTCCACTGGTGCAGTTATTGTGTCAGTCCATCTCATTGAGGGCCTATCTTTTCCCACTACCCCTCTACTTTGCCAAGCATGATATCCTTCTCCAGGACTGGTCTCCCTTGACAACATGTCCAAAGTATATAAAAAGGAGGAGCACTCTAGCTATACTTCTTCTAAGATAGATTTGTTTGTCCTTTTGGTAGTCCATGGAACTTTCAATATTATCAGCACCACAAGCCAAACACACTGATTCTTCTTTGGTCTTCCTTATTCGATGTCCAACTTTCAGATACATAGGAGACAATTGAAAATACCATGGCTTGGATCAGGCACACCATGGTCCTCAAAATAACTACCTTGGTTTTCAATAAACGACAGAAGTCTTCTGCATCACATCAATGCAGCACCCCTTTTGATCTCCTGAATGCTGTTTCTGTGAGCATTGATTGTGGATCCAAAAACGACAAAATCCTTGATAACTTCACTCCTCTCCCCCATTTATTTTTGTTGATACTTGCTAAGTTGTAAGGATTTTAGTCTTTTTATTTTGAGTTATAATCCACTGACAGCTACCATCTTTTACCTTTATTAGCAATTACTTCAAGTTCTCACTTTCAACAAGCAAGGTTAAATCATCTGCATAAAGTAAGTAGGGTGTGAAGCTTTCCTCTGATTCTGATGCTGCATTCTGCATGTAATCTAGTTTCTAGTGAGCTAAGAGATTCTTGGATGAGATGAAAACAACATGGGCAAAGACCCATAGAAAATAAAGACTATTTGGGAAATGGAACGTTTGTCTCCTGTGAATGTGGAGGTCATAGGGGTGGGGGTGGGCTGTGAATGTGGAGCTCAGAGGTGTGTGTGTGGTGGGTGGGGGAGAAGAAACCAGGCACCAGATTACAAAAGGCGTTGTAAATAATGGTAAGGGTGTGTGTGTTAGTGTGAGTCAGCAAAGGGTCATTGCCTTTTTCTTTCTCTCTCATTTTTAAAGCAGATAGAACTACAACAACAACAAGAACAAAATCAGTTGCTTCAAGTTTATCCTAACTTACAGAGATGGCATGTGTTACAGAGCAGATCTACTTCATAGGGTTTTAAATGATCACTTTTCAAAAGTACATAGCTAGCCCTCTCTTCAGAGGTGCTCTGGGTAGTTTTGTACTGCCAACCTTTGGGTGAGTCGTTCAGTGCTTAGCTGTTTGCACTATGTAGGAATTCCTTTTAAGCACATTGTAGCATTTCATTTAATCACATTTACCTTTTAGAATGAAAATTAAAAAACTCACTGCCATCCAATCAGTGTTGATGCATAATGACCCCAAGTGGATTTCTGAGACTGTGAACATTTGCAGGAGTAGAAATCCCAGACTTTCTCCTGAGGAGCTGCTGGAGGTTTTGAACTGCCAACCATGAGACTCTCAGCCCAGTGCATAACCACCATGAAGCCCTGTTATGTACGCGTTTATCTGTGTAGACTAGAGAAACAAATTCACATGTCCTATACCTAGCTATACAATCTATACATCTATACATTCTTCTTCAGACTCACAAAACACATGCAATCATGCTGAATGCAGGATGATCATAGGCCAGTGGGGGGTGGGGAGGAATCTTGTGAATCCAGTGGTATTGTAAGCAGCTCAGCACTGGCTTGTCGGGTTCCAGAGGTCTGACTCCATCAGTCTCTCTCCATGTGTCTTCTCCATAGGATCTCTTGCAGGGAGTCAGCCTAGAGAGGGAGTAACTTTTGCTCCAAAGGAAAAATTACAGGAGTCCCCAGAATCCTCAGGAAAAGGTCTCATTGGCTATATCCAAATTGACAGGCTAGACTCCACTCCTACACTCTTAATCCTCAAATTGACACCAGATTATATATATATACACACATGTATATATATATATATATATATATATATATATATATATATATATACACATACATACTGGAGTGCAGTGGTTATCATAGAAGGTACTTGCTGCACTAGAGTGGAGGCAGTAGGATTGGATAGAAGTGGCCCTATTAAACTGGAGGGCTGCATAGTCAACTGGCTCTTGTCCCATTCAGACAAATGCTATAACTGAAGGACAGCAAGGTAAAATGCAAGCTGTTGTCTCTTTGTTGGAGTTTGTCAGAATTTGAATTCCTGGGGGTTAAGGAATTTTAAAATTCATCTTCTTTATGGTGGAGATTATCAGGGAATGCTTTTTGTATTATTTTATCTTGATGGGGTGTTTTATTTCAGTTTGGGTACAGTTACACTACTGAGTCAATAGATAGTTCAGACTCATCTTTTTAGAGAAGTTCAACGGTCTCTGTGAAGTCATTGCAGAGCTGTTTCAGGATGCATATTAAGATAGGGCTACTCTCACTTGATTCATTGTGTGTTTTGAATTATAGACTTTCCACTCCCTGATACAGTTCTCTTTCGCCATCTAGTGACCAAAGAACTTCATCGCATACCAGAGCAAGATAAGCAATAAAACTCCCACTGCCATGGACATGTTGGTGACTCACAGTTACCTCCTGTGGGATTCTGAGACTGCAGCTGTGTACCTGAGTAGAAAGCCAGGTCTTTCTCCCGTGGAGTTGCTGGTGGTTTTGAACGGCTGACCACCCAGATTGCAGTCCAACACTTAACCACTACACCGCCAGGGCTCCAGAAACAACCTAACATAAGCCCAAACGTTTGTCTTTGCTGAGGACATCCCGACAACGCCAATTGCAGTTAATTTTCCAAAAGATTTCTATTTTTTCATTTTTATTTTTCTTCTAGGTTCATGTAAAACTAGTCGTTGAGTGAACACTGCCTCTTGGCAACCCCTCTATGTCAGAGTAGAACTGTGCTCCAGTGAATTTGTTGACTGATTTTTGGAAGTAAGATCTTTAGGTTTCTCTCCCAAGGCATCGCTGGGTGGATTCCAACCTCCAACCTCCTGGTTACTAAGCAGAATGTTAACTGCTTGAACCACTCAGGGACTCTTGTGGGAGTGCATATTCTCTCTCTTCTAGGGATGGTGCCTTGCTGTAGTGCACTGCCTTGTTATCTCTCCAACTGAGGGGCTTACTATCCTCTTAATCACAGCAAGGTGGGAATTTACCTGGATGGAATGAGTCCTAATGAATGTCACCTCTTGTCACACTGTCTCCAGACTGGGAGCTCCTACAACTGTTGCCCAGCTTTTACGACATTTCCTGAGCACACTTGGAGCTGTGGTTTTCTTCTTCAACAGTGCGCCCTCAGTGCTTTTCAGTTATTTATCCTAGTGACCTGCCCACCAGGCTATTCCTTTGTTTTATAGGACAGCCATGGGCCTAACTGTTCTCCCACTTCCGAAGACTGGGGGTAGGAAAGAAAGGCTGTTCTGGGGCTGAGCATTGGTGGCATAGTGGTTGTGGGGGGGGGCACACTGCGGCTCACTAGGATGGAGGTTCAATTCCAGCAGCAGCTCCACAGGAGCATAAGCTGGGCCTCCTACTCCCACCTCCAGAGGGCAGTGTTGCAACACCCCCCCCCCCCCAAAAAAAAAAAAAAAAAAGGCTGTTCTGAGTCCAAGACATCAAGACTCTGTGCACTTCTTTGCAGTTTAGGCTTCCCTGGTCAATCCATCAGGTGCACTGGATCTCACTTTCCTTCAGACTGACATAGGCTGTGCGCTTTGTTGTTGTTGTTTAAGATGTGTTCATATTGCTTCTTTTAAAAATATATTACTGACCCAATAAAATTAAAAAAAAAATTAAAAAAAAAAGAAAACTTTTGAAAAGGAATATGGCAACATATGCACAAATATGCTTGATACAAATGAGGTATTGAATGTTATAAGAGCTATAAGAGCTCAATAAAGTCGTTGAAAAGAAAAAAATATATATTACTGCTCGGGAGTTATATATCATTCCATGGTTCGATCACAGAATTGTCCAATTACTACCACAGTTTCCAAGCATTCTTTTTCTTCCTGGACTCATTCTCTCTTTCTCTTCTTAAAAATTTTTTATATAATTTTATTGTGGGCTCACACAACTCTTATTACAATCCATACATCAATAGAATCAGGCATGTTTGTACATTTACTACCCTATTCCTTTTTAGATATTTACTTTCTATTGAGCCCTTGGTATCAACTCTCAACCCACCCCCCCATAACCTCCTGATATGAGGTTATTATTTTCATTTCTCACACCAACTGTTGTCTCTCTTCCTCCATGTTTTGTTGCTCTTGCCCCTGTAGAGGGGTATATGGTTATGCATCGATCCTTGCAATTGGTCCCCCCTTTGTCTTTTCCTCTCCCCTTCTTCCCCCTACCCTTCTGGTATCCCATTCCCACTCCTATTCCTGGATTCTGTATGTTGTGAGCTCCCATCCCTTTCTATACATGTGTACATGTTCTAGTCTAGTCTGAATTGAGAAGCAGCACTGGAGTCATGGTAGTGGGGGTGAGAAAACCTCAAGGAACCAGAGGAACATAGTGTGTTTCATCGATACTTGCTTTACTGCACCCTGGTGACTCATTCCTTCCCTGTAGCCCCTCTTTGGGGAGATTGTTCCACTGTCTACAAATAGGCTTTGTATCTCTCCTCGAGCCTGCCTCCCCACCCAGTTCTCAATATGTTTATGTTTGTTATGTGTCTGCTGATAACTATTACTTGGTATCTATGACTCCTCATGATCACACCAGCGATGTGCTTCTTCCATGTGGACTTGTTGCTTCACTGCTGAATGAAGGTTTGTCTAATTTCCAGTTTTTAAGACCCCAGATGCTACATTGTTTAATAGCTGGGCAGCATCCACCTTCTTCATCACATTTACTTATGTACCTACTTCATCTTCAGCAATTGTGTCAGGAGGGTGAACATCTCACACTGCTGACTGGTTAGAACAAAGTGTTCATTTATTGAGGGAGGGTATAAGCAGAGGTCCAAAGTCCATTCCCCACCTCAGTGTATTGCTGCATAAGTATATATATATATGGGCCAATACCTCTATTTTTGTGAATTAATGTATTTACATATGCACACCGCTATAGTTATACCTCTACTCATTGCTTTGCTTCCTTGGTCCATCCTCTGTTTCCTTTTACCTTCCTCCTGCTCCACTGTCACTTTTCTCCTTTCCCCTTCTTTCTACCTCTTAACTAGTTTGCTGTTGCTCCGATCTCCCCACCCCTTGTATTCCTATCTCCTTGTTATTGACTCCAACACCCCAGTTGTCCCCCTGTCCATGGCGCCGTCTGTTCACTGACCCCTTCCCCTACCACCTTCCCCTCCCAGGTCTCCCTGGGACTCTTGGTCTTGCTGGTCTCTCCTTAGGCATGCCTCCCGTGCCTATCTTATATAGGTGGGTACACTGAATATGACATAGCCCAAACTGATAAAAGAAATAAGAAAAAATGAATAAGAAAAATTAAAATTAAGAGAGAGAGAGAGAGAGAGAGAGAGAGAGAGAGAGAGAGACTCTTGAAGGCCAGTGAACAGACCCAGGCTTGTAAATCTTTTGAGGACATGGAAGCCCCCTAATTACAGAAAAGGACATATGTCACAGGAAAGGGTTGTGTTTTAGGTTATACACAATGAAAGAGACAATCTAAGGAGATACATGCAATACAAAGGAGCGGTAATGGGTTCCAATATGTGACAAGAAAGGCGAAACCCAGACTCATGATAGCAGTCTGGATGTCACTGAACAGGTTTGACTTGTTCTCTGACTCTTCATAGAGACCATTAACATAAAGTGACCAGATATCCCGCTTTTTAACAATTTAGCAATTTAAAACCATCACCAGACTGATGGTTAATAGTTAAAAGCCTTCAGGGAGAAGTAGTCTATTGTTCTTCAACAGCACTGGGTGAGCCCATCCGGAGAGCAGTCTGTCTTTGGAAGCATCTGATCTTTGGGGGAAGCAGAGTTGGGGAAAAGTCCTATATTGATCCCACACTATCTCACCACGTCCCCTCCAACACTTGCTGCTCTCTGATTTTTTTATTTAGGCTAGCCTTAAAGGTGTTAGATGCTATCTCATGGTTGTTTTGATTAGCATTTCTCTGATGGCTAATGATCAGGAGCATTTTCTCATATGTTTATTGGCCATATGGATCTCCTCCCTAGTGAAACTTCTTTTAATACTTTTTTCTACTTCTTCAAAGGGTTACCTGTTTTCCTTTTTTTGCAAGCAAGGAGGGTATTGTAGATTTTCGTAATAAGCTCTTTGTCTGTTGTATCATTGCTAAAATCGTCAAGGTTCTTAGGTTTGTCCTGATTCCTTCGCTAATGGTCCTGATGGTTTGGGGTTTTACTTCTTCGTCCGTGATCCACCTTGTGTTTGTTCTTGTGCATGGGGTGAAGTGGGCATCTTGTTTCATTTTTCTACATGTAAGTTTCCATTGTTTCTAGCACCACTTGTTAAAGAGGGCATCTGCCTCCCACTTGATGGTTTTGGGGTCTTTGTCAAAGATTAGTTGTCTAGTTGTCTATATGCTGATGGTTTTATTTATTGGTTTTCTATTCTTTTCCATTGGTCTGTGTATCTGTCATTATGCCAGTACCACACTTTTTTGACCATTGTGGCTTTTTAAGTGTGAAAGTGTACTCTCCAACTATGTCCTTCTTCTTGAGACGTTCTCTGCTAATTCTGGACTTCTTCCCTCTCCATATGAAATTGGTGGTCAGTTTTTCCAATTTTCTGAAGAGGACTGTTGATATTTGAATCAGGATAGCATTAAATGTATAAAAGTGCCCTGGGTAGGATAGACATCTTTACTATATTGAATCTTCTGATCCACGAACATGGTATATTCCTCTGTGGAGGTTGATTTTGGTTTCCTGTGATAGGTCTTGTTGTTTTCCTTGTATAGGTCTTTTGGTTTTTTGGTTAGATATAGCCCTAGATATTTTCATTTGTTCTTGGCTATTGTGAATGTTACTGCCTTCTTAAACGCCTCTTCCATGCTCTTGTCTGATGTATATAGTAAACCAATTGACTTCTGTTTGTTAATCTTGTATCCTACCACTTCTCTTGGACTCTCCTATGGTGTAGAATTGTCACTGTTTATTTACATCTGTGTCTTCTTCCCGAGACTGTGAACTCCTTAAAGGAGAAGACTGTGCTTTTGAATCTAGACCTTCTGTAATGCATATCATGGGTTTGTATCTAATGAAGGTTTCTTCTAATTTTAAATAATTAAAGATATCTTTAACAAGTTCACATTTTAACAAATGACAAAGAATAGACAAGAAAAATGAGCTTAGCTCACCACATCCTATCACTCATGGGAAGGAAGTGGCTATATATCACCTTTTAATTCTCTGGGTACAATTCTGTTTTTCCAAATAATAAAGGTATACGATTACATGTATCCCTAGCACTCCATCTGCCAGGTTGCTGCATTGTGGTTCTCCAGTGTTGCTGTGATGTTGGAATCTATGCCAACAGTATTTAAAATATCAGCAGGGTCATCATGGTAGACAGATTTCAGCAACGCTTCCAGACTAAGATTGACTAGGAAAGGGAGTCTAATGACCTATTTGTGTGTGTGTGTGTGGGGGGGGAATTGGCCAGTAAAATCTTTATGAATACCAGCAGAGCATTGTCTGATATAGTGCCACCAGATAAGCCCTTCAAATTTAAAACACTGAAAATATGGCTCAGGAAAAGCTACCTCCTCAAAGTAGAGTTGATAGAGCAATGGCATAGACAAAGCTACGTTTCTGGAACTTCACCTGCTGAGATAACATGACTTAAAATGAAAAGAAATTGTGGTATGCAACAATTAGAACATGAAGTTCATGAAATATGAATCTAGTAGTTGTCATGACATTGGCAGTTGTCAGCATGAAATGGAAAGCACAAAGATAGATATATATATCCTAGGTATTTGTGAGTTGAATTGCCTTTTGGGTTGGACTACCATATGGTTTACTGTGTCCACATTACATTTAGAAATGATAGAGTTAAGAGCAATGGCATCTCATTCTTTTTCAAAAAGATTTCAAGATGTATCCTTAAACACATTATCAGTGATAAGATAATGTGAACATACATTACAAGAAGATCAGTTCAGATGCCTATAAGCATCTCCTGGATAGATTGTGAGTTTGACTCCAGACTACTGCAATAAGACAAATATTGCAATGAATGATCATCTTTTAAAAAAATTTTCCATGTATAAAAAGTCATGAAGTGAGCACAGGCTGTTGGAGAGAAATAGCGCAGATAGGCTTGGTAGAAGCAGAATTGCCACAAGCCATCAATCTTTTCTGTGAAGTTCAATAAATTGAGGAACAGTAAAACAAGGGATACCTGTATTATTCCAAATTTACACACAAATCAATGATGCTAACGATACAGAAATGGAAGACTTTTATCACATTCTTCAGTCTGAAATTGGTAAAATATTCAAAATAGATATATTTATTTATTTATTTAAATAAATTATTTCATTAGGGGCTCTTACAGCTCTTATAGCAATCTATACATCAATTGTATCCAGCACATTAGTACATATGTTGCCATCATCATTTCCAAAGCATTTTCTTTCTACTTGAGCCCTTGGAGTCCTTGAGTTCCTCTTTTTTTTCTTTTTAAAGATCATTTTATTGGGGGCTCATACAGTTCTAATCACAATATATGTATACTTTGTGTCAGTATTTAAATCTTCTTATCACAATCCATCCATCCATCCATTGTGGCAAGCACATTTGTACATTTGTTGCCATCACCATTCCCAAAACATTTGCTTTCTACTTGAGTCTTTGTTATCAGCTCCTCACATTTTCCCTCCCTCCCTGATCCCTTCTCCCTCAAAAACCCTGGCAATTTATATATTAATGTAATTTTGTCTGACATCTCCTTTCACACCTTTTCTGTTGTCCACCCCCCAAGGAGGAGGTTATATGTAGATCATTGTAATCAGTTCCCCCTTTCTACCTCCCCCTCCCAGCATTGCCACTCTCTGCACTGGTCCTTAAGGGATCATCTGCCCTGGATTTCCTGTGTTTCCAGTTCCTATCTGTACCGGTGTACATCCTCTGGACTAGAATGTAGAATTGGGATCATGATAGTGGGGGTTGGGGAGTGGAGAATCATTTAGGAACTAGAGAAATTTGCAAAACAAGATACATTTATAACTAACAAAAATTGGAATGCAAAAGTTGTAAATGAGAGATTAGTAGTTGAAAAATATGACTTTGGTGGTAGAACAATAACAATTACATGATAAAATTTCGTAGGACCAATGACTTACAAATTGCAAATCCTCCCCCTCTTAAATCATTTCATTGGGGGCTCATATAAGTTATCATAATCCATCCATCCATCCATTGTGTCAAGTACATTTGTACATCTCTTGCTATCATCATTCTCAAAACATTTTATTTCTGCTTGAGCTCTTGGTATCATCTCTTCATTTTTCCCCTCCCTACCCACCCTCTCTCACAAACCTTTGAAAATTTATAAATTATTATTTTGTCATGTCTTAACCTGTCCGATGTCTCCCTTCACCTACTTTTCTGTTGCCCGTACCCCAGGGAGGGGGTTATATACAGATCTTTGTGATCAGTTCTCCCTTTCTACCCTACCTTCCCTCCACATCCACCCCTACCTCCCCGTATTGCCACTCTCACCACTGGTCCCGAGGAGTTCATCTGCCTTTGAAAATCCCTTTTTTAAACAGTATGAATGTGACTGTTCACATGGACCTCCTCAGATGAAAATACATCAGATGGAATCAAATACACTATACCTGTCTATTTGAAAAAAAATAAAGAAGAACCTCATCAGTCAGAACAAGGTTAGTGAAGGACTATGCAGCTTTAAGGTGAAATGGAAGATAATTGAACCAGGTGTGTGAGAGCCAAAACATAGCCTAAAGTATACCCCACTGGAATTTAGAGACTCTCTCAAGATGGGGGTTGATGCATTGAATGCTGATCAGGCCAGTTGTGGGATAACACAAGAAAGCAAAAGGTCATTTAAAAAGTCAGGAAAGAATGGAAAGACCAAAATGGACATCAGAACACACTCTGAAATTTTTGATTGAAGACATAATAGCTAAAGTGATTGGAAGAAATGATGAAATAGCTGAACAGCATGTTCCAAAGGGTGACTCAAAAAGAAAAGCTATTACAATGGAATGTGCAAAGACCTGGAGACAGAAAAATGAAAGAGAAGAACATGTTTACCATTTCTTATGCTGAAAGAATTGAAGAGAAAAATATAAGCCTCAAGTTGCAATACTGAAGGGATCTCCCGGCAAAATAGTGACTGTTCAAGAGCACATTGAGAGAAAATGGAAGACATACAGAGGTTCTATACCAAAAGTATTGGATGACAAAAGAGGAATTGATGCATTTGAATTGTGGTATGGCAAAGAATATTGATAGTCCCATGGACTGCCAAAAAAAACCAAATATGTCTTGGAAGAAATACAGTCAGAATACCCCTTTGAAGCTAGGAGGGCAAGACTTCCTCTTACATCCTTTGCATATGTTACCAAGAGAGAACAATTCCTGGAACCAAGTTCTTGGTAAAGCAGATGGGCAGGGAGAAAGAGGAAGACAAGGTGGACTGATAATGTGGCTGCCACAAAGGCCCCAACACAGTCATTACAGTGAGGGTGTGCAGAACCCGGTTTCTTTGTGGTATATCTGGGTGTATCTGGGGTTGTTATGAGCTGAAACTCATGCAAATCACACCTAGTGGTAACAGCATTTTTGTGGCAAAATATCCTGTTGGGATGGAAGGATACTTACATCTATCTACTTTGGTACATGTGAATTTAATTCACATACATCACCTCTTACTCTCATGCTCCTTTTGGCCCCACTTCTTGGCCACTCACTATCTCCATGCCTTTTGATGGTGGCTTTGTATTTCTAGTCACTGCATCTCCACAATGTTGATTCATTCATGAATTCACCCATGCGACTTCCTTTGGTTAAGCAACATTTTGTAGCCAGGATGTAGGCCCCGGTGAAAAAGTGCATGTGCATTCCTGCCTGCCTTCTTGAGCCATCAACCACCTCTATGCTGTTTTCAGATGGATAAAAGATGAGGGAGACCCTTTTTTCTTTGAAAGAACCTGGAAACAAGATGGGTCACCAGCAGCTCTACTGGAGCCACCCATGAGAATTCGGCCCGGGTTCCTGTTCTCGCCGGGTGCTCAAAGCATGTCATCAGTAGTTCAGTCAGTACTCGATGGATATCAGTTTCATCAAGCTGGTTTGAATGGACTATCCAAGACAACTACGCAACAGAAGAAACAATACCAACTACTTTTGCATTAAAAAAAAATCAAGTCTGAAAAAAAAAAAGATATGGGACAAGACGGTCTCTGTTCACTTACAGACTTGTAGAGAGAAGCAGAGCCAGTCTGCTGGCCCAAGGTAGAGTAGCTGAACTTCACTTGATCTGCAGAGAGGTGGTGCTGTTGTTAGACGCCAGAGAGTCCATTCCAACCCGTACTGCCTGCACAATGAAATGCAACTCTGCCCGTCCTGGGCCAGTGTCACAATGATCCCCACACTTGGGCTCTTTGGGGAAGCCTATGCCAATCTACCTCACTGAAGACCTGCCTCTATTGCTGCTCCCTACTTTCCATAGTCCTTGGTACTTGTCCTTTTCTTCAATGGTCTGCCTTATTCAGTGCTCAACTTCCACAAGCATAAGAAGCAATTAAAAATACCATGACTTGGGTTAGGTCCACCATAATCCTCAAAGGAACCTCCTTGCTCTTTAATACTCTAAAGAGGATTTGTGCAACAGATTTGCCATTTGAGCTCTGAACTGCTGCTTCCATGAGCATTGCTTGTGGATCCAAGTAAGACAAAATCCTTGACAACTTCACTGTTTTCTTTGTTTGTCATGATGCTATTTGTGGGTCCAGTTGTAAGGATTTTGGTCTTTTTTACATTGAGTTGTAATACATGCTAAAGATGGCCAAGAGGTGGGTTATAATAAATGATTTTTGTTTTCAGTGACTGTGTTTTGCAGTAATTTGATATGCAACAGTAGTTCATGAATATACACCGCTATTTACCTTTTTGCCTTCCTCCTTCTCTTCAGTGGCAGCATTTTGATTTCTCTATGGTTGTCATGTTCATCTTTCTCAGTCCATTGCATGTTGATGGTATCACACCTGTCCCTATATGGTAAGTTGATTAACACTCCTCATTCTCCACGCGTTCTTCACTCACTGCTGACCTCCATCAGCCTAGATAGAACTTTTCCTCTGTTCGGCTTGATAGCCTTTACTGTGTCAGTTAGAGAGGGATTTCTGTAACATCTGAGGCTGGAAAGATGAGATGACAGCAGCTTAGTCATCACCTATACTCCCAGGCTGGGGGAGGAAGATGTAACACAGTGAGCATGGTTGAATAGGTGTAGCCCTCCGGAACAGAGTGGATGATGAGGGGCCGTGGAAGACTGGCTTTGTCATAAGGACTAACAGCATGGTGGTGTGCTTTTGACTTCTGTGGAAGGAAATGGAAACTGCACAGGATCAACAACACCAGCACCAGCACCTAGGATCCTCGGAATCACTTCACTAGGAAAAAGCAAAACCCAAACCCAAGAAGCCATGGTGCTCAGGGGGTGGCATTTATTGCTTCTTCTGCCACATGATGCCACTGTTGAAACAGACATACTTGCCACTGGATGCCATCCTCTTGGTCCCAGGTCACTTGATCACAGGGACCAAGTTAGGTACCTTCATTATCTGATAGCAGCTGCTGTAGCCCATTTCAGCCTCCTGGTGAGATGAGATCACTTTTATTTAGGTACTTTTTTTGGTCATAGAAACAAAACTGCAATATATGTATGTATGGATTGTGATAAGATTTGTATGAGCCCCCAATAAAATGATTTGAAAGTAAAGAAAAGAAATGAAAATACAAGGCTAACTGTGTAGGACAGCTCTCACCCCACTGCACCTTGCTCATGGCCACTGTCAGGGCTACTCCCTTGTTTAATTACTCAGACATTTGGGTTGACAACCTGGAAAACTCCATGAAAGGTGGCTTCTTTGAATGTGGACTGCTACTGTCATGCTCCAGTGAATAGTATTCTCCTCTCAGAAATATTTATTAACTTGTGGGTTCTGGCCACAAGAATCCTTGTAGGAGAGGCAGTTCTGTTTATGGATAGAAAGGCAGACCTCTGCCCTGATGAATCAATTAGTTGTGATGTTTCTACTCATAGTCATGTTTATCTGTATTGGAGTTAGGAAGCAGTCAAAGAATGTTGGAGATATTATAATTAACATCAGTTGTCACTCCCATCAAAGGCCTTTAAATATAATATGTTAAAGGTTCTTGTCATGGGAGGATCAAGGATACCTAGAATGAACAGATCAGTTGCCAAACTAGATGGATAATATGTTCCAACTCATTTTTTTCTTTTTTTTGGGGTCACCCACTCCCATTTCTCTGTTTCTGGACTTGGAGTGTCTACATGGTACAAACAAATGGTTAATACACTTGACTGCTAATGGGTTTTGACTCATCAAGAGCATCAGTAGAATCGGTTGTCTGTGGGTTAATATGACAGTGAGTCTTCCAGTTCTCATGTGTGCATGTCTATTTCAAACAAAACACGGTTAATCACTTCACTGCAAGCCATGGGTGGCTGTAGACAAGTTCTTTCAGTGTGAAACTTGTCTTAGTCTCATCACACTGGTGAGGGTGGGAGGCACAGGGATGCAGGGGTGTGAAAGGGAGAGATGGAGATTTTGATTTAAAAAGTAAAACTAGTTTGAGTAAGAGAAATTATTTTGATTAATTATATTATATTTGATTTGGGTGTTCTTAGCCACCTGATTCAATGATGGTTAAGCTGCATTTGAGTTGTCCAACTGAGAGTTTGGAGATGCCACATGTCATGTGAAATGGTGAATCACTTACCAGTTGTACTTTGTGGATGTAATGTTATGCCCTCAGTACTGTACTGTACACAGGAGGCATATGGCCACCTCCCTGATAAATGTGCATCATGTTCTTTTATATTTGACATAATATGTATAAAGACCTCTTTTTTATTTTTCCCTTTTAGTAGTCTTATTGGCATATCACTCACATATCATGTAATTCAATAATCCAATCATATTAAGAAGATTTGGCAATCATCACAGTAATCAATTTGGGAACATGTTCTTTTTTTAAGCCTTAGGCATGGTCTTGATTAACTTGGACACTGTAAAAATATTATAATTTTCTTGTGCTGCACAAAAAGTATAAAAATAATCTTTACAAGAACAAAAATCAAAATCAATAGACCAATTGACTCCCGATATCGCTGAAGACAAATGGATACAGAGGCAAACAGAGTAGAAGAAACAATGGTGTCCAGCTACCAAATGATTGAATGTCTGGAGTCTCAAAGACTTGAAGATAAACGAGTCGCCATTCAGCGCAGAAACAGCAAAGCCCACATGGAAGAAGCACACCAGCATGTGTGATCAAGAGGACTGTAGGGAGCAGGTATCGAGCATCAAAGAACAAGAATCACATCATCACGAATGAGGGGGGGAGCAGGGTGGGGACCTAAGGCCCACTGGTGGGTAATTGGTTACCTCTTTACAGTGAGTCAAGGGGAGGAGACAGACCAGTCAAGTACAACAGGACAACATACAAGTTTCCTCTAGTTCCTGAAACCTTCCTTCCCTCAACCATCATGGTCCCAACTCTACCTTACAAATCCAGATAGACTGGAGAAGGTACACTAGTAGAGAGGGGAGCTGGAGATATGGGGAAATCAAGATGGATGAGCCCTTTCAGGCCAGTGGTTAGATTGGAAATGCTGGATGGGTGGAGAGATAGGTGGGGTAGAGAGACGGAATGAACTGCAATGATATACACATAGGCTCTTATTTGAAGGATGGTCATCAAAGGAGTGGGTTAGGGGAGAGGTTGGGCCATGTAAGACATGACAGAACAATAATAATGTATAAAGCATTGAGGGTTGGTGGGGAAGGGAGAGCAGGGGAAGAGAGGAAGGGATGGAAAAACTGATACCAGGGGCTTAAGGGAAAAGGTGGATGATTGGAGAATGATAAGAGCAGTGGACATGTGAAAGTGCTTGGCACAGTATGTTTATTTATGTATTGTGAAAAACAATGTTCGAGCCCACAATAAAATGGTTTTTAATAAAAAAAATCTTATTGCCATTAGAAAAAAAATAATCTTTATATTGGAATCCATTCATTACTGTAAATCTTTCCAAATCTCTGCAAATGACTCTAACTGGGGGAAATGAACAATAGGGTGGGCTATCCTCAGGGACTAACCCATCCAAAAGACTAGCTAGAGATAGATCCCGGTGCTCCTGGTTAGCCCCCTACAGGTTCTCTGGGTGAGGGTGGGGCACAAGGGGACTGAAGGGCAGCTGGGGCAGTTGCGTCAGGGTGGACAGCAGTGAGGCCTCTCTGGGTGGTGCTGATTAAGCCCCCAACTCCACCCTTCCTCTTTGGGGAAGGGGACTAGCAGGGAGTTGGACAGTGGGGCTGAACAAGCAGCCCTGTGGGAAGGGGACCATGAGTGTTGGGCCTGGGGAGATCCCAGGAAAGGAGGCTGACACTGACTCACCAAGGCGAGCCAGCCCCTTCCTCCCTCTCCTGGCACAACTTGGGTGCAGGAGGTGGACTGGGAGCCAAGGTCAGGCTGTGTGTGTTGGAGGGGCTATACTGTTAGCCCCACAAGAACCATTTTAGAACAAGGATGTTTCTGAGTTCCAGTAACTGCCTGTCCTTGAGTGCCTCAACCCAGATCTGTAATAAGATTGGGAGGTTTCTGAGCTCCAGTCATTGCCCATCCCTGAGTGTCTCAATCCTAATCTGTACAGTGTCCAAAGGCCCCATACGCTGTGTTCCTGGGATAGCCTTGGTGTTAAGGCTAATTGCAGAATTCTGCTTCTGTAACTACTGCTTGCTTGCATACTACCGAGATGCTTTGTTTATTCAGCCCGATAAAAACCTGAGCTTGTAAACTGTTGGCGTCACCTCCTTCTGCCTCTCTCTGAGGATGGCCCCTGCATAGGACTTGGTCTCTCTCTCAACCTGTGCAGGTCTTTCTTCTTTTTCCTACTTTGTTTTTCTCTTTCTGTTTAGTGAACTTGCTCTTTAATTCACAAGTCACTGAGTTGTTCTTGTCCGGCAAAGTGTAACAAGCCCTAACTCGAGTTAGTTAATAAACTCCTTTTGCCACTTTTGCATCTCAAGTAGTCGTATTTCCCTTCGCGCACCTAAGTTGGGTTCACTGACCCTCTCCTGTCCCACCATGCGGTGAGGGCAGGCTGTGGAAGCCAGGAGTCCGTACAGGGGTAGGGAACCCCCTAAGTCAGACAGTCTGTGTCCCAGCCACGCAGGACAAGTTCCTGCCAGTCAGAGGTTGAGAACAGGCACATCATAGAGGGCACACAAGCCTTCACTCTCGTCCAGGTTGTAGATGTCATTCAGGGGCCGGGGAGAGGTGGAGGAAGGGGGCAAGCACTTCTGAGAACATCAGTGCCTCCAGCAGCTCCTCGCTCAGCTCATACACACTCAGGTGGGATTGAAGATTTCAGACAGTTCTTTGGGGAGTTCAAGAACGCCTGTGGAGTCCACCTTGATGGGCTCAGAGGAGGTAGAAGGGCGGGGCTGGCGAGGCTGCTGCTGCCCAGTGGGCGGAGAACTGCAGCAGCCGGGTGTCAAGTACCCATGGGTACAGGGGGAGGGCGCCTGGCTCCCCGCTGTCCCGCTATCAGGGCCAATACCGCAGGTCACTGTGCTCTCTACTGCTGGGGCAGCCACTCCTTGGGTCTCGACTCTGCTGGAGACAGGAACAGGAGCAGTTGGCCGCGGGCTGCATAGGTGTGAGGCTTCCTGAGACTGAGCCAGGGCTGCCTTGGGCAACAGTGCTGGGGTGGCAACAGCACGCGGGCCCTGGAGCAAGTCCTCAGGGGCCACAGCTAGAGGCGGCAAGCTCCATGCCTCCTGGTTCACCAACAGCACCTCAATGGGCCCGCTGGTGCTCTTCAGGTGAATCTGGTACTTCTTCTGCCCCTTGAGGCCCTCTGGGATGGGCACCTCTAGGCCCTGATGGCCAGAAGGGTGTCTCCAGCAAAGCAGTTGCAAATGTCCTTATGAGACACGTCAGCCAAGCAGCTGTTCTGCTTGTCCTCCTTGACGTTCCGGATCTCTGCTGCATATACACCGTGTGCTGGTCCAGCTCTTGCTCCCGCTGCTGCCGCTCCTCGATCTCGGCGGTGAGTTCCATCAGCTTATCTGCAATTTCCCGGGTATTGCAGTTGGGCCCCACATCCTTCCACTGGATACTGTTCTTGAACTTTCTCAATCAACCTGATCCCTTCCAGCACGTTGATAATGTCATAAATATGACGCTTCTGGGGAATGGCGAGGTTGTCAGCTGCCAGCTTGAGGTCAAGCATGCTGTCCTTGGTCTCTTGCACAAGCGACACGAACTTGGTGGTGAGAAGTCCTAGACTCTTCTAGTGTCGCTAGGAGTGCCTGGGGCAGCGGTGCTTATGGCCCAGCCAGGCCAGGCCTCACCCCATTTTCTTCTTTCTTGTGCTCCCCAGAAAGGGCTCTTATATATTTCCAAATGATTTTGAACTTTATGTAACTTTTTTCCCCCTTGAATTACAGCAAGAAAAAAGAAAAGAAAAACAAACCCTGAACCTTCTGCCATTGAGTTGATTCTGACTCAAAATGGCCCTATTGAACAGAGTAGAGCTGCCCCTTTGGGTTTCTGAGACTGTACATCTTTATGTTAATCTCATATTTCTCCTGTGGAGCAGCTGGTGCTTTTGAATTACCAACCTTGCAGGCAAAAGGCCAACATGTGACCTGCTATACTACCAGGGCTCCTTCAGTCTCATTAGAATACCTTTTTTAAAAGGCCACATCAAAATAGTAGTTTCCAAGGGGATTGGCTGATCTAGTTAAATTCAAAACAGAGAGGTTATGGCAATTGTTTGTTTTGTTTTTAGATTCCAAATAGGTAATCTTTAAGAACACAAGAACATTATAGGGGTCTATTAGGCAGAACTTTTTTTTTTTTTTTTTACATTTGTAGAACTACATTTATTGTAGTAAATATTAAAGACAAAATAAGATGAGAAGGGAAGAGGGTAGGAACAGTATCAAATACTGTCCAGAGGAATAGGCAGGACTTTTAAGCAAATTGAAAACCGTGTTTATGAGAAAAAGGATGGGAAAGTTGCACTTAGAAACTGGTTTCCAACACCACTTTTTTTGAGGTCAATAAGGGCTGTCCTAGAATATCATCATTGAGAAACTTTACCTCTTCTATTTGATGACCCTAATAACTGCCTTTTTATAATCCCTCTCTTTGACTCAAAGGGCACCTCAAAGAAACACAATCTCAAACACAAAGTCACCCAAGAACTTCGGATTTGATGTACAAATTAAGGAGCACAGAATTCCTCAGGAAAAAGTTGGAGATGAAAACAACACTTTCAGAGGTGACTGTTCTAGGTAGAGGATATATTGAGAAGCAATCACTTTATATTTTGATATTTTTGTTTAATTAATATGGTATAGTTTTAGAGCAATCCATTTTTACTTAGCATCCGATGTTTTCTCTTGTTTTCAGCTCAGTGTTGATTGGGAAACTTTCAGGTGGTTAAGCCCTGACCCCTTCCATCTTGTGCCTCTGCACTCCACAGGATCTTACTGAGGTTTTTCATTAAGCTGGTGGCAGGGGAGAAATGGCATTTTGGAAGGTACATAGGTTTCTTAATCACTGGCCTGAATGAGAAAAATTCACTTTTACTCACATCTCCTTTATGAGAACTAGACTTGTGCAGAAACTGGGGAAGGGGAAAAAAGTGTTATTGGGCAGTCCCCTGTTGATAACAACTCTGTGCTACAAAAGCAGGATTTTGCATCTTTGATGGTCCAGCAATCCTTTCTTCCACTCAGCATGCAGAAGTAATTTTGAATTCTGGAGAAATCTATTTTATCTATGAATCAAAAGTGGCTTGATGGCAGTGAGTTTAGTTTTAAGTGAAGTTACTTCCCAACATTAGCATAAACTTTTAAGCAAGAAAAAGTATTTTCAATCTGTAAGAAGGAGTACTTTTAAAATTTTAAATCATTTAGGTTTAACACACAGAGAAAATGATGATTTGGATGAGGTGCAGCAAAGCTTCCTGCTTGCCCTGCTCACACTCTTGGCCTATAAGTATGTTATCACTTTAGCAGAGTGGTCAGGTTGCATGTGGAAGCATATCTCTGCTAAGAAATAGTCCCGAAGAGTATAAATGTTCCATAAATGATAGACATTGACAGAAAATATGTAATTCCAAATATTTTTTTGTCTAATTAAATTCCCTTTGGTGAAAGAGTTAGTTCATGTCTAGTACACTAGTGGTGGGATTTTGAACTGGTTTAATTTAATGATTTGGAGAACAAAGTAAGATCATATTTTAAAGTTGAAGATGCAGATATTCTATGACCCTGCAATTCTATCAGTATCATCAATAAAGATATATCTTAATCATCAATCCCAGACAACTAACTGGTGTGTATGGCAGCATATACAAATGACTTCCCACGAGGTCATTGTTTAATAAGATGATATTTGAGGAGCAAGAACCAAGAAAAAAGAGGGAGAGAAATCAATTTTTCTGAAATGTTTTTATCAGTAGCTGAAAACACATACTGATTGACAATTTCAAAGTGATGGAAACTGCCATGCTCACTACCCCATGGCCATTCAGAATTGGGCTCTTTGAGAGTTACAATTGGAACCCAGGATATTATCTGCTCAGGGAAGACTCAAGGAAGAATTTCCTCTTGCAATTCTTACAGAGATGCATGGAAGTATAAACTTTACATCACTTTTTTTTTTTAGGGGTGGGCATCACTTCCTCTTGTGGTCATGGGAGCTACCCAGTGCTGCTCCTGAGAGCCGCCGCTGGATTTGAACAGCCAAGCCCGCGGGCTGCAGTCCTGCACTCTACCACTTACGCCACTAGTGCTCAGCCCATATCACCTTTTTTTTAACTAGGCTATTTATCTTCTTAAAAAAATAAAAGAGGGACTTCTGGGAAGATGGCAACTGCGTGACACTCACCAGAGAGAATCAGGAGGAGATCGGCCTGGGGAAAGTGTCTGAAAGAGAAATTCAGCACTACCGGATCACTGGAGGATCATCATAAAGATAAGTAGGCACAAATTTGTGGGGTTCTGAAGGGCTTTTGACTTGCCACAGTGAAGCCCAGCTGCGGTTTGACCCGCCACTGTCTGCCACTGTCTCTGAATGGCCAATAAACTTATGAGAAAATATTCCTGATCCTTAGTCATAGGAGAAATGCAAATCAAAATAACAATGAGATGCCACCTAACACCTTCAAGGATAGCCCAATTCAAAAAATCAGAAAGCAGCAAGTGTTGGAGGAGCTGTGGGGTGACAGGAACTCTTATGCATTGCTGGTGGACCTGACAGGAACTCTTATGCATTGCTGGTGGACCTGTAGGTATATACAGCCACTATGGAAGTCAATTTGGCAATATCTTAAACAGATGGAAATTGAGCTACCATATGATCCTGCAATCCCCCTACTGGGCATATACTCAGAAAAGGCAAGCAACAATCCACAACCAGACATCTGTGCTCCAATGTTCATCCCAGCACAGTTCACAATTGCAAGGAGTTGGAAGCAGTCCAAGTTTCCATCAACTGATGAATGGATTAAAAAACTGTGATACATACATACAAGGGAGTATTATGCATCACTGAAAAGCAGTGATGAAGGCATGAAGCACATCACCGCATGGGAAGAACGGGAGGAAATTATGCTAAGTGAAGTTAGCCAAGCACAAAAGGACAGGTACAACATGAATCCACTGACGTAAGCTTAATTTAAAAACATGCAAAAGGGATATCGGGAAAAAGCTACAGTATACAGAAATTCCTGGGGGCAGGCCTAGGTAGTATGGCCGGGGTCAGAGCAAATCCAGGGCTACATATGGTAGCCTACTGGAGTGGAGGGGAATGGGTTGGGGGGGACGGATGGTGATTTGTAGAGAGGGAATGGGGTACTAACCCATCCAAAGGGAGCATATTATTTATGTTGCAAAGGGAAAGAGGGACCATACTCAAACCTGGTGATCCAGGATGTGATTGCAGCATGGTGGCTTGGAGCAGGGAACCAATAGAGGGGTTTGTGAGCACACAACCAATGAGCACACAACTCCAATCCCCACTATAGAGGAAGTTGCCTCTCCACCTAGGGAGTTTGCCTTGGAGGTCAACACTAAAGCTGCAGTTTGGGGAATGAGATATGCCTGACTAGAGCACATCAGAACAAATGAAGGGGGAGGAAGATAGAATGGAGCATATCCTGGTCCATCAAGCCTTCAGGACGATATTACCACTCAAAACAGTCGATGCACAGAGAGGAACATATGGCCATCCCCACTGTGAAATACAGCTACCTTCACTGATTCAAGGCCTTTTGGGGTCAACAATGGAGAAACAAGGTCAGAGTTATACTCTTTCTGATACAACCACACCATGGCAAAACAATTACGGGTGTGTTCCAGCTGGAGTGCCAAGGATATACTTTGGGGTCAGGGTGTGACATCCCATCTGACTCAACCTTCTGGAGGTCAATGTACAGATTTTAATTAGTTACAGGTTTTTATATTGTTATTATTATTATTATTTTTAATATATATTGGACATTGGATTTTGTTGTTGGTGGTGTTATCACTGTTTTATTTTCTTTTGTTGCTTCATTTTAGGATGCTTTTTTGGGTACATATTGTTACCTCTGCAGGTCTATCTAGAAAAGATAGGCTGGAAAAACAGTCTGGAAGCAAAAATGACAGGATGGATGGTTCTGGGGTGGGGGATATGGGAGAAGGGGAGGAGGAGAAAGGAGGTGGTATTGATGAGCCCAGGGATAAGGGAATAAGAATTGATTCAAAATCCGTGACAAGGTTGGTGAGAAAAGTCCCATAGGGATTAATCAAGAGTAATGTAACAGAGAGAAAAATACTGAAACTCAGATGGAGGCTGAGCATGATAGTGGGACAAAAGGAAAGTAAAAATAAATAGAGGAAAGAACTGGCATTAAAAGTTATCTATAGATGATAAAATACAGGCATGTATATAGGTGAATATATTTATATGTTATGATGGAGAAATAGATCAACAAACATATACTTATAAGGTTAATAGTAAGACAGGAGATGGGCATTGGACCTCCACTCAAGTACTTCCTCAGTGCAAGAATATTTTGTTCTATTAAATTGGCATTCCATGATGCTCGCCTTCCCGACATGATCACTGAAAACAAATGTGTGCATAAGTAAAGGTGGTGAAGAAAGTTGATAGTGCCCAGCTATCAAAAGATGTAGCATCTGGGATCTTAAAGGCTTGAAAGTAAATAAGTAGCCATCTAGCTCAGAAGCAACAAAGTTCACATGGAAGAAGCACATCAGCTTGTGGGACCACAAGGAGTCAAAGGGATCAGTTATCAGGCTTCAAGAACGACAGATGTGTGCATAAGCAGTTGTGGTGAAGAAAGCTGATGGTGCCAAAAGATAGAGTGTCTGGGGTCTTAAAGGCTTGAGTAAATGAGCGGCCATCTATTCTCAGAAGCAACATAGCCCACATGGAAAAAGCACCACCAGCCTATGTGAACACGAGGTGTTGAAGAGATCTGGTGTCAGGCATCAAAGAACTAAAACTATATCATAATAAATGAGGGGGAGTACAGATTGGGGATGCAAAGCCCATCAGTAGGTGAAGAGACATCCTCTTACAGAAGGGTTGTAGGGAGGAGACGAGCCAGTTAAGGTACAGTGTAGTAAAAATGAAATATGCAATTTTCCTCCAGTTCTCAAATGCTTCTTCCGACCCACTATCATCATCCCAATCCTACCAGAAAAATCCAGCTTGACCAGGGGATGTATACTGGAGTTGGAAATATGGGGAATTTAGGATAGATGTTACTTAGGACTAGTGGTGGGAGTGGTGATACTGGGAGAGTGGAGGGATGATGGAATGGAATAGAAAGGGGGAAACAATTTCAGGGATCTACATATAACCTTCTCTCTGGGGTACAGATAACAGGGAAGTGAATGAAGGGACACATTGGACAGTGTACAATATGAAAAAGTAATAACAATTTGTAAATTATTAAAGGTTCAGGGGGGAGGGAAGAGAAGTATGGGGAGCTGGTACTGGGGGCCTAAGTGGAGGAAGGATATTTTGAAAGTGATGATGGCAACAAGATTATAAATGTTAAAAAAAAAGAGTGCAAATGTGGCCTGCATACAATTGATGTATGTATTGATCATGATCGGACTCGTAGGAACCCCCAATAAAATTATTCATTAAAAAGGGGGGGGTGTGAAGAGGAACTTATACCAAAGGCTCAAGTGGAAAATATTTGGAAATGAATATGGCAACCTGTGTACAAATATACTCAATACAAATGATGCATTGAATGTTATAAGAGCTGTAAGAGTCCCCAATAAAATAATTGGAAAAAAAGTAGAATAAAATAAACTAAAATAAAAGAGAACAGAAACTTTCAGGAAGATGATCACTGAGTGAAGCTCACTAGGGGAACTCAGCGGGAGATGGGCCCAGAGAAAGTGACTAAGCGAGAAACTCAGCACCTCTGAATCAATGGAGAATCATCCTAAAGATAAGTAGGCACAGATTCTTAGGGTTTTGAGGGGAGGGTTTTTTTGGCTTACCATAGTGAAGCCTGGCTAGGGTGTGATTCGAGCTGCCACTGTCTCCCCTAGAGCCCTTTCCCAGACAGTTGGAACTGGCACAGGGCCATTGTCTTCTAGGAGCTTCAGCTTGTCTCCTGTATGGAGCAGAGATTGAATCCTTGCAGCCCCATGTTCAGGAATCAGGGCTCATCTGTGTGGTTACTTTGGGTTCGCTCAATTCTCTCTATTTCCTTCCTCCACCCCCCTCCACAGTTTCATCAAACCTGGTTTCTTGGTGTCAACTCCTGGTCTTTTCCAGTTTGGCTCATAAGTCAGACCACTCCCCTTAGCCAAGGTGTAATTACACCTACTACACCCAGATTGGAGAGTCCCACCCTGTGCAGAGAAGCCTGAGGCTGGAGAAGCCCACCCACCTGGGTATTTTCCGCCCAATTTCTTACAGGGGAATTCCAGCCTGCGTGGTTGGGAGAGCACTTACATGTCCTTTGGGGGTTCATCTGACTGAAGAATCTTCCTCCCACCTGCTTTGTGGCTTGCACAGCCCAGGGCAGATCCAATAGTGCTGTCTAGAGTTGTGAGCTGCTGCAGGAACCACTGCCCAGCCTCAGTGAAGATCTGCCTGATTGGGTAGTTCCTCCCACTATTCACGGTGCTCTACTCAGGAGGGGGTAGCTCATTAGTTGTCTGTGGCATCCCCTTGCAGTGGGTAACCCCCCCCCCCCCACACACACACCCTACAGTGCCACAGCCTGCCATGGGCTGCACCATCACAGCTCCTGGTGAGATTATGCAGTGCAACAACATCCCTGTGGGTCCACAACAATCCAACCGGTGCTCCCTGAGAGGGTCATTCAACTTTTCCTCCAGATAACGGAATACTGGTTCACTAGGGAAACCATGAAGTCACAAGAGGATAAAGTGATAGGCTAATTCCATAGCGAAATTAGTCATAGGAAGTTCAAAGACACATACCTATATATCTCCCAGAGAGAGCCAGTGTCCTTTAAATCCCTGGAAAATGGCACCGGGCTCCTTGAAAACAATGCAATGCAAATAGCAATCAGCCCCAGCAACCTCAATGAAAAAACAGGAAAAACAAAAGGCAATGGTAGAAGATATCCTGAACCTAATGACCTGCATAAAAGAAGCAGACATTGATATGCCATAGAAAAAAATTTTCAGAATGATGCTTGGAGTCATACAGGATATGAGGGAACCAAAAAAGGAAAAGGATGAATTGATAGATGAGATAAAGTCCACACACCAAAGGGATTTACAAGAGTGTAGGAATGAGATAACAAAAACCAACAGCAGACTCATGTACTTTTCGAATTGACTGGAGGAAACTGAAAACCACATCTGTGAACTAGAGGATAGCAGAGTGGAATTAAACATATGCGAACAAAAATATATAATAAGATTATCAGACAAACTGAACAAAATGTAAGAACTTTGTCTGATGCTATGAAGAGGAACAACATCAGAATTACTGGTCTACCAGAGGAAGATAGAACAAAGAAGTCATCTGCAACAATCATCAGAGAATTCTTGAAGGAAAACTTCCCCAGCTTAATGAATGAAATCCAGCCAACCATTCAGAAGACTGAAAGAACACCAGCTAGACTGAATCTCAAGAAGAAGTCACCAAGGCACATAATAGTTAAACTATCCAAGTTTGAGGAAAAGGAGAAAATCATCAGAGCAGTTAGGCAAAAGCAAGAAATCACATATAAAGTCCCCAAATAAGAATATGCTCGAACCTAACAGTGGACATTATGAAAAAGAGGAGAGAGTGGAGTAATATATTCCAAAAATTGAAGGAAAATAGTGCAAACCAAAGAATTTTCTATCCAGCCTAAATATCAATCAAGACAGATGGAGAAATAAGAGTTTCCCAGACAAAGAAAACCTCAACGAATATGTTAGAAGAAAGCCAGCCCTACAAAAGATCCTTGCTGACCCAGTATGGTCAGAAGACCAGCACTCATCAAGCATAAATAAGAGAACGGCACATAGAATAAACTCACCCAGAGGGCAGCAAACAGAAAACAGCCTCCAAAATAGTAATGGCTTAAGCGTGGAAAAAAGTAAAAAATGGTCAGCCTTCACATACACATGTGCAACACACTGAAAATAAAGGGAGGTAGGGAAACAACCAACACAAAAAGCATAAAATGAAAAAAAAAAGCATAAAATGTCATCACATATTCTGCAGTGGGAGATAATAGCCCTAAATATCAATGGACTGAACTCAGGAATTAAAAGACTGAGGCTAGTAGACTGGCTTAGAAAAGACAACCCATCCATCTGCTGCCTATAAGAGACATATCTCAAAACTACAGAGAAAAATAAACTGAGACTCATAGAATGAGAATCAAGGACTGGAAAAAGGCACCCCAAGCAAACAACAAATCATAAAAAGCAGGGGTAGCAATCCTAATCTTAGGTAAAATTGACCTCAAAGTGCAAACCATAAAAAGGGATAAGGAGGGACACATATAATGCTCAATGGAGTGGTAGACAATGAACCAATAGACATTTTAAGCATATTTTCCCTCTGAATATGTAAACCAAACACTCCAAAAGGTGAAAAAAGAAATCACAGCCTCAACAATTATTGTGGGTGATTTCAATACACTACTGTCTGACAAACATATATCACAGGGAAAGAAACTCAACAGGAGGTTAGAGATGTAAACACTATAATTAGACAATTTGACTTGATAGATATCTACAGAGATTTTCATCCATATACAAAACAGTTCTTTTCAAGCCCACATGGCCCACATTCGAAGATAGACCATATGCTGGGACATAAGGCAATTCTACATAAATTTAAGCACATTGATATCATACAGACCTCTGTCTCAGACCACTGTGCCATAAGGCGGAAATCAACAAGAGGAAGATGGAGAAAAAAAGAGCAAATAATTGGGGGATGAATGACTCTCTATTGTAAAAGGGGTGCATACTGGCCCAGATCAGAGATGAAATTAGGAAATTTCTAGAAACCAATGAGAATGAAAACACGACATACCAAAACTTATGGCACACAGCAAAGGTAGTTATCAGAGGAAGTTTCATAGCAGTACATGCACACCTGAAAAAGGAAAAACATTTCATACCTGATATAGTGGAAAATCCCAAAAGGTCCACAAGCGGAGTACTGGAAGCAAAAGAGGTGTATGGCAGAGTGGAAGGATACAAGGTCAATAATCAGAAGTCTATTGGACAGCTATCCACATAGGATAAGAACACAGAAGAGGAGATAAAAAAGAAGTACCCTTCATAATAGCCACGCACAAATTGAATAGGGATATAGGGATATGCTTGACTAAAAGAAAAAATGATGACTATGATGAAATAGGGAAGGACGCAAACAGAGGTGGCACAAATTGACAAGTGGGATATATTAAAGATAAAACACTTGTGCACATTGAAAGAATTCAATGTAGTAAGAGAATCCATGGACTGGGAAAACATCTGTAGCAATGACAAATCAGATAATGGTCTCATTACTCATTAAATTATTAAAATTTAAAATGCCCTGGTAACTTCCAAAAAGATCAAAACTAACTGCCCACAGAGGAGGTGGGCAAAAGACCTGAAAAGAAGTTTTAGAGAGGCAGAAATCTGAATGGCCAATAAACATATGTGAAAATGTTCCTGATTATTAGCCATAAGAGAAATGCAAATCAAAATAACAATGAGATGCCACGTAACACCTTCAAGGACAGCCCAATTCAAAAAATCAGAAAGAAACAAGTGTTGGAAGGGTTGTGGGGTGAGAGGAACTCTTATCCATTGCGGGTGGACCTGTATGTATTTACAGCCACTATGGAAGTCAATTTGGTGATATCTAAAACAGATGGGAATTGAGCTACCATATGACCCAGCAATCCCCCTACTGGACATATACCCAGAAGAGGCTAGAAGCAAACCAAAGCCAGACATCTGTGCTCCAGTGTTCATCCCAGCACAGTTCACAATTGCAAGGAGTTGGAAACAACACAAATTTTCATCAACTGACAAGTGGATTAAAAAGACTTTGTACATATCTACAATGGAATATTATGCATCTCTGAAAAGTAGTACCGAGTGCATGAAGCATATCGTCACATGGAAAAAATGGGAGAAAATTATGCTACGTGAAGAAAGCCAAGTGCAAAAGGAAAATACAGCATGAGTCCACTGAGGTAAGCTTAAAAAATGAAAAAGGGGCATAAAAGGAGCATATGGGGAAAATCTACAATATACAGAAATTCCTGGGATATGACCCAGGTAGAATGGCAGGGACTAGACAAAATCCAGGGCTACATATGGTAGCCAACTGAAGAGAGGAGGGGGAGATGGCGATGTGTAATGGGGGAATGGGGCACTAACCCACCCAAGAGGGGTGTATTGTTGATGTCTCAACAGGGAAAGAGGGACCAAACTTAAATCTGAGGTTCCAGGATGCCATTACAGCCTGACAGCTTGGAGTAGTGAGCTAGCGGAGGGGTCTGAGGTCTCAGCTCCAATCCCAACTATTTGGACAGTTCTCCTGCCCCCCAGAGGAGTTTTATTGAAGGTCAGCACTGAGGAAGAGAGAGTGGAATGCATCCTGGTCCATCAAGTCTCGAGAAAGAACTCCCCACTCAGAGTAGCCATTCCACAGAGAGGACTTTATGGTCAGCCCTACTGTGAAATACACTATCCCTTGTTGACCCAACGTTCTACAGGGACAACACTGGAGAAGCAGGATTGGGAATGCACCCAGTCTGGCCCCACCACATCAAGGCAAGGGCATGTAGTAGAGCAGCAGCGAGCAGAGCATGGAGTTCTGAAGGGAGTGTCAAGGATATACTTTGGGGCTAGGTGTGATACTCCATCTTACTCAACAAGGGGTTACTTCTGGAGGTCAATGGCCAGACTTTGAAATATTTACAGGTTTTTCTTTTGATAGCATTACTTACTTATATTTTCTAGACATTGGGTTTTTTGTTGTTATCTTTTGGTAACTTTGTCACTTCATCTTGCGATGTTTTGTTTATTTTTGGTACATACTATTATCTCTTCAAGTCTATCTAGATAAAATAGGCTGGATGAAAAGTATGGAGGAGAAAACGAGGGGACTGATGGTTCTTGGGGGACATGGGAGATAAGAAGGTGGGAGAAATGAAGTGGTATTAACTATCACAGGGATAAGGGAACAACAAGTGATTCAAAATCAGTGACAAGGTGGGTATGATAGGCCTGATAGGGATTGTGCAAGAGTAATGTAGCAGAGAGAAAATACTGAAACTCCAATGGAGGCTGAGCATGATAGTGGGACAAGAGGAAAGTAAAAGGAAATAGAGGAAAGAACTGGTGGGTAAAAGGAATTTATAGAGGTCTAAATACAGGCATGTACATAGGCAAACGTATATATTTATGACAATGGGGAAATAGATCTATGTGCACACACCTATAGAGTTAGTATTAAGACAGCAGATGGGCATTGGACCTCCACTCAGATACTTCCATAATGCAAGAACACTTTGTTCTATTAAATTGGCTTTCTATAATGCTCACCTTCCTGACACGATCACTGAAGACAAAGGTGAGCATAAGCAAATGTGATGAAGAAAACTGATGGTGCCTGGCTATCAAAAGATATAGCACCTGGGGTCTAAAAGACTTGAAAGTTAACAAGTAGCCATCTAGCACAGAAGCAACAAAGTCCATATGGAAAAAGCACACCAGCCTAAATGACCACGAGGTGTCAAAGGCATCATTTATCAGGCTTCAAAGAACTAAAAATCCAAACATTTTGTGCCCATCTTCCTGATATGATCATTGATGACAAATGTGTGCATAAAAATGTGGTAAAGTAAGCTGATCATGGCTGGCTATGAAAAGATGTAGCATCTGGGGTCTTAAAGGCTTGAAAGTAAACAAGCAGCCATCTCGCTCAGAAGCAGCAAAGCCCACATGGAAGAAGCACACCAGCCTTTGTGACGATGAGGTGTCAAAGTAATCAGATATCAGGCATCAAAGACCTAAAAATTGTGACATTATAAATGAGGGGGAGTACAGATTGGGGACCTAAAACCAAACAATAGGTGAAGCAACACCCCCTTACAAAGGTGTCACAGGGAGGAGATGAGCCAGTCAAGGCACAGTATAGCAACAATGAGATATGCAACTTCCCTCTACTTCTTAAATGCTTCCTTCACTCCCACTACCATAGTCCTAATTCTACCTTACAAATCTAGCTAGACAAGGGTATCTACACTGGTACAGATAGGAGCCAGAAGCATGGGGGATTCAGGATAGATGATCCCTTCAGGACGAGTGGTCAGAGTGGTGATACTGGGAGGGTGGAGGGAAGGTGGAGTGGAAAAGGGGAACCAGGGATCTACATATAACCTACTCCCTGGGGTATGAACAACAGGGAAGTGGGTGAAGACGTAAAGTGACCAGATTTAAATATTATTTTTTTTTAAAAAATTAAAGAACACTATTATAAGAAACCAAGAGTGACTTCTACAAATGGAAGAAAATCTCATGCTCATGGATCAGAAGACTCAATATAGTAAATATATTAGTTCTACCCAAGGAACAATATAAGCTTAAAGCAATTTCGATACAATTACATCTTTCTCCAAAGAAATGGAAACAATGATTACCAACTTCATATGGAGAGAAAAGAAGCCCAGAAATAGCAGAGAACTCCTTAGAAGAAGGACACTGTGGGAGGGCTTGCTTTACCTAACTTTAGCACATACTATACAATCACAGTGGTCAAAACAGCATGGTGTTGGCATAATGATAGATACTCAGACCAATGGAAAAGAACTGAAAACTCAGAAATAAAAACATCATCATACAGACAACTGTTCTTTGAAAAGGTTCCCAAAAATATCAAATGAGTAATAGATGCCCTTTTCAACAAGTGTGCTGGAAAATATGGATATCTACCTGTAGAAAAATGAAGCAAGATCCTTACCTCACGCCATGCACTAGAATAAACTCAAGATGAATCACTGACTCCGAAGTAAAACCCCAAACTATTAGGACCAACATGAGGGAATTGGGACCAACCTGAGCACTTTGGAACAGTGATTACACAGCCTAAATAGGGAAGGATACAAAAAACAGAGACCTTACTGTTAAAATATACAATAGCCTGAATGCTTCCCAAAAGAGCAAAACTAACTGCCCACTGAGGTGGTGGGCAATGGACATGAAGGAAGTTTCACAGAGGCAGAAATCTGAATGGCCATAAACATGAGAAAATGTTCCTGATCAATAGCCATAAAAGAAATGCAAATCAAAACAACAATGGGATATCACCTAACACCCACAAGGATAGCCCAATTCAAAAGATCAGAAAGCACCAAGTGTTTGAGGGGCTGTGGGGAGACAGGAACTCTTAGCCATTGCTGGTGTACCTGTAGGTATGTACAGCCACTATGGAAGTCAATATGGTGATATCCAAAACAGATGGAAATTGAGCTACCATATGGCCCAACAATCCCCCTACTGAGCATACACCCAGAAAAGGCAAGCAACAATCCACGACCAGACATCTGTGCTCCAGTGTTCATCCCAGCACAGTTCACAATTGCAAGGAGTTGGAAACAACCCAAATTTCCATCAGTTGACAAATGCATTAAATAGCTTTGGTACATACCTACAATGGAGTATTATGCATCGCTGAAAAGCAGTGATGAACGCATGAAGCACATCACCCAATGAGAATAACTGGAGAAAATTTTGCCAAGTGAAATAAGCAAAGCGCAAGTGAACATGAACAACATGATTTCACTGAGGTAAGCTTAAGAAAAATGCAAAAGGGACATAGGGAACAAAACTACTGTATACAGAAATTCCTGGGGGGAGGCCCAGGTAGTATGGCAGGGGCTAGACCAAATCTAGGGCTACATATGGTACCCAACTGAGGTGAGTGGGGGGAGATGGTGATGTGTAGAGAGAGAATGGGGTACTAACGCACCCAAGGGGAGTTTATTGTTTATATCTGAACAGGGAAGGAGGAACCAAAGTTATACCCGGTGATCCAGGATGTGAATTCAGTGTGACGGCATGGAGCCAGGAACCAGGGTAGGGGTCTAAAGGCCCAACCCCAATCCCAACTATATGGACTCTCTCCAGGGGAATTTGCTTTGGAGGACAGTATTGAAGGTGAATCTTGGGGATTGAGACATGCCTGATCAGGGCACATGAGAACAACTGAAGGGGGAGAGCATGATAGTGGGACAAGAGGAAAGTAAGAGGAAATAGAGGAAAGAACTGGTGGGTAAAAGGCATTTATAGAGGTCTAAATACAAGCATGTACATAGGCAAATATATTTATATATGACAATGGGGAAATAGATCTATGTACATACACCTATAGAGTTAGTATTAAGACAGCAGATGGGCATTGGACCTCCACTCAGGTACTTCCTTAATGCAAGAATACTTTGTTCTATTAATTTGGCTTTCTATAATGCTCACCTGCCTGACATGATCACTGAAGACAAATGTGTGCATAAACAAATGTGATGAAGAAAGCTGCTGGTGCCTGCCTATTAAATGATATAGCACCTGGGATCTAAAAGGCTTGAAAGTAGACAAGCAGCCATCTAGCTCAGAAGCAACAAAGCCCACATGGAGGAAGCACACTAGCCAATGTGATGATGAGGTGTTGAAAGGATCAGATATCAGACATCAAAGAACTAAAAATTGTAACATTATAAATGAGGGGGAATGCAGATTGGGGACCCAAAGGTCATCAACAGGTAAAGCGACTTCCGCTTAAAGAGGGGTTGTAGGGAGGAGATGAGCCAGTCAAGACACAGTGTAGCTAACATTGAAATATGCAGCTTTCCTCTAGTTCTTAAATGCTTCCACCCAACCACTATCATAATCCCAATTCTACCTTACAAATCTAGACCAGGGGATGTACATTGGAGCCAGATACAGGGGTGATTCAGGACAGATAATCCTTTCAGAACCAGAGGTGAAAGTGGTGATACCAGCAGGGTGGAGGAAGGTGGAGTGGAAAGGGGGAACCTATTATAGGGATCTACATATGACCTCCTCTCTGGGGTACGGACAACAGGGAAGTGGGAGAAGGGACACACTGGACAATATATGATAACAAAATAATGACAATTTGTAAATTATTAAGGGTTCATGGAGAAGGGGGTGTGGGGAGAGAGGGAAAATATTGGGAACTGGTACCACAGGCCTAGGTAGAAGGAGGATGTTTCAAGAATGATAGTGGCAACAAATGTGCAAATGTGGTCTGCATACAATTGGCATATGTATTGATTTTGAAAGGAGTTGTATGATCCCCCAATAAAATGATTTTAAAAGATAAAAATAAATAAATAAAAAGGAAAAGGAAAAAAATCACACAAAAAACCAGAGCTCATATCAGGGGCTTGGGTGGGAAGAGAATGCTTTGAAAATGATGATGGCCGCATATGCACAAATGTGCTCGACACAATGGATGAATGTATGGATTGTGATAAGAGCTGTAAGAGTCCCAATAAAAGTATTTAATTAAAAGATGTAAATGAAATAAAATAAAACAGAATTATTGATTCAGGCACCATGGGACTATTATAGATATAATTTTGGGTAAGAGACATTCATCAGTAATATTTTGTTTGTACACTGGCTCCTTAAGTGGATCATGGGTGATCACAATTGGTAATGAACCATGTCAGAGGGAAAGGAGTATATATTCTCTTTTATATGGTCACTTATCTGAGGACCTCAGCTACTCATAATATGTTGGATATTTACCATCTATGTTTAAAAAAAATCGGCCTCAGAAACCAAGACATGCCACATAGACTTGTCCTTATCGTGCTTCCTTCCCAGAATTGCCAATTTCATTTCATGTTCTTATCCAGTAAGTTTGGTTACCTGTTTCTTTCTTTAAGCAGCACTAGGGAAAGTACAAGTTAGAAGTGTCTGTGTGAGAGTTTTACCTAGAACAATTGTTCTTAACTGGGGCAGATTTCCCCCACAGTTCCAAGGGATGTTTGGTGATGTCTGGAACCATTTCTGATGATCATGACTGCATTTGGGAGGATTACTTCTGGCAACTAGAGTGGAGATTCCACATCCTTCAGTTCTCAGGTAAGTCTCTCTCAGCCCCAGGAAATCATAATCTGGCCCTAAATGTCACTGTTGAGGAATCTTACCCTGGAGGTAGGCACAAGGATACTAACATGATATGTGTGGCTGTTTATAAACTGGCACATAGGCAGGAGAATGGAAAAGTATAAAAACACACCTAGGGGCTGAGTCCTGGTGGCGTAGTGGTTGATTGCGGGACTGTAATGCATTGGTTTGGTGGTTCAAATCCAGCAGCAGCTCTCGAGGAGCAAGGCTGGGCCTCCCACTCCCACCAGATGGCAGTTATGCCCCCCACACCAAAAAAAAAACAACCAGACACCTGAATTTTAAAACATTAGATTTATAAAACCTGGTTAGCGTACCACTGCTTAGCATGGAGGCAAAGAACTCTACAGATCAATAAACCCCATACTCTCTGTACCATGGCACTGACTGGCAATGGTTATTTCAATAATGTTAATACATTCCATTTAATAAGTGGGTGGAGTGTGATGGGTAGGTTTGTTATGCCAACATGGCCACAGAAGATTGGTGGATCTGTTGTGACGGCACAGCCAATGAGCGCGCAGGATGAGTTGAGGGGCGGATGTGGGAGGGGCTTCGCAGGTTCCGCCCCCTCTCTCGCTTGCTTCCGGATCTTCGGACCAGAGAGCTGCCTTGTTCTTCCTGTGCCTCGACCTCCA